>CAOJBK011003343.1:0-19553 GCA_948294925.1 Codiaeum variegatum | reverse complement strand
TGAAGAGTCCATCTTTTATGTAATCTTTAGAACAACCTGATTAGTGACCTTTAGATAATTGTTCCTCATCAGAAAAGGCTTCAAAAGTGGATAATACTTGGGACCCAGCATCAATCATATCTTCGATGAGGGAGGCAGTGTCAATGAGCACTTTGAAATTTGATAGTTATTGTGTGATCAGTCTGTCTCAATACACAGGAAGTAGATTCTTAACTACAATATCGATTTTTTCGGGTTCAATTAGTTTGTTTACCTTTTATGAAGCTATCTTCCTCCACCTTGTAATGAACGAGGAGAAGGTTTCTTGAGGATTATGTTTAGTAGTCTCTAGATCTCTCCGTGTAACATCAATTTCTTCATTATATGAATATTACTTTATAAAGGCACTACATATGGATTCCTAGGTCAGTTTCTTGGAATCATCTAGTTGTACAAACCAATTCAGAGCTGCACTAGTAAGTGACTGTTGGATGAGATGAACAAGGAGCTCGCCTTCAATGCCAAAAAGGTGAATTGTGCCATGATAAATCCTCAAATGAGTTGAGGGGAAAGTAGTGCCATCGAACTTCTCAATGACATGCATTTTAAACTTTAGAGGTAGCCTTGCATAGGGGAATGGACAGAGGGACTTAACATCAATCATATGTTCCTTTTTCTTGATAGCATCGAGGGTTTTCTGTATTTTCTCATACTTCTACATCATGTTTTTGAGCAAAGGATGATCTTAGGCCCCTTTTTGGAAAGGATCCATGAGAGGGGCAGTTGAGATAGCAACTCCATGGTCAGTTTGTAGAGGCAGGATAACCATGTCTTCACTGACTGGTTCTTTTCCTGAATTGGATGATGTAAATGCATGGCGGGCTAGCTGAATGCCAACTTGGGCCATCATGGTTTGAACTTTACTCAGAATTTTCTATTCTTGGGCTTTAAGCATAAAAGTCAGAATCTCTTCTTGCTTTTTGATAGCCTCATCTTGTTTCCTTAGAATTTTAGCCAGTAGAGCAGCAATGTCGGTTGGTGGGGAATTAGGATCGACAACAATGGGGCAGGGAGCATTTCTGGTATTGGACATGGTTACTTTTAGGGTAGACAAGGAAAAAAGGGGGTATTAGCAATTTTGTCATAGTCACTACAAACTTGGTTCAAAGACATGACTCAGGGTAGTGTTTGATTTTGGTCATTTTAGAAATAATTTGGCCTTGTTCAGGTTCATGATGGCATGATGCATGCATGTGTGTATGTATGAAAGAAAAAGGTTTCATGATGATAGATACTCAGAGTTTTTGGGCACATGGGACCTAGGGTCAACTCTAATCATTACATGAGAGTTTGGTGGTTTAAAGGCTCCCCAATGACTAGAGGTGTGATATACCTAACCACCTAACCATATGTGAATCAAGGAGATTCGCATGGGTCTAACGGCTATGTGCAACCTCATTATCTCAACCGAAAGGATCGAAGGGTATGCCTTGAGTTGGATGATTTCACTATCAGCAAAGCAGTCCTAATGAAGGAAGCGCACTCAATGTTACTCTCTATCTGGGTTTTCCTAAAGTAAGGAAGCATATGAACTGATACATAAAACCTACTTCCATATAGTCTTAAGCCAAAATCTATTTTTATCAAAAAATAATCCACTTAGTTTGCAAGTTTCCAAATGTCCTAAGTGGAGTCGCCAACTGTGAGGCCTTGTCCAAGGGCCCACAAGATTTTCTAGTACGCCTTTGAGTTTATGGCTCGAGGAAACTAAGCACGAGGGGTCAAATTACATATGGCATCGCGGTTGTGGACAAGTCCACATTTGTGCATCCATACGTGTTTGTCTGTGTGCACATGGAGTGTTCAGAGTCGCCATGTAATATTTAAGAAAAATAGCTTTTCTATGGTGATTACAAAACCATTTTTGGTAAAAACTCCATTTTAGGAAATTCTGATTAATTTGCCCAATTTTAGAAAAGGTTTAGCCTTGAACCAAATGGAGTTCAGGGATTAGTGGTCTGATAAAAATTAGTTTTTTATGAAAATAGCTTTAACCATTTTTAATAACAACTTTTGGCTTAATAAATGTTTTTTTTATTAAAATCTTGTTTTTGTGTATGAATGACATATTATGTGATGATGACAAATAATCATGGAAAAATATGATGCATGAGCAGGATAGAGTATGCATGACAATTGCACAAAGTAGTAAATGCAAGAAAAGTAAATCAGGGGTCCTCCTTTTAGCCCACTTCAGGTTCTAAGGAAGGCACATGTCCCCAAAGAAAGCGATAAAACTAAATTGCATTGCAAAATAATTAAAATTAAGGGAACTCCCCACCAGTCCTTAGGTCTGGGTGGAGCACACATTCTCCAATACAAATCCATAACAGAAATAATAACAATGCAAAAGTAATTGAAATTACAACCAATCATAATAACGAATGAAACAAACTATAATAATAACTACAAAAATAATAAGAGAACAAGAAAAATAAAGAAAAATATGATTTTGGAGTTAAAACCATGAAAAGGCTTACCGACGTATCCCTTAGAATAGGAATCAAACCCCACGCTATTCTCCCTTCTCGCGAAGGGTGGGGTTATTATGATAACAAGTGGATGGTTTGTATGTTCAGTAGCTAACCAATTTAATTATTAAAACTGTTAACCATGTAGGTTGTTAATCAATTCAATTTAGATTAATAAAAAGTGATTTTAATGTTAAATAATTGGCTAAGTTCATTTTAGGGCTTAGTTTGATTCATTTTTATGAAAAATAGAATTTTAGTTAAGATTAAAAGGCTTAATTGATTTGAAATTAAAAGGGTAAAAGAGATCTACTATATCCAATTTACCTTTTGCTTGTGGAACTTTGGAAGTGGCTTTTCTGAATGTTTGATGAAACTGAAATGAGTCTCCATTATGTTCGGAGAGGTCTATACGTGCACTATTTGTGATGTGACTCAAAAATCAATAACTGAATGTCTGATCAGAATGTAGAAGGTCGGGTGTTTCAAGCTTTAGTTTTATTGTTTCGGAGTGTTTTCAGCAGAGTTTTAGTGTAGAAAACAGTTCTGAAAAGTATTTAAGCAGAGATTTGGTGTCTTAAAATCATGTTTGAAAAATGATCCGGATGGTCGAATTTATAGAAAAACCGTGTTGGAAAAGTAAGACTCATGCGACTGGGCCAAAACACATGCGTTTGGGGCATGCGTTTGGGTGGGCTGATTTGGGTCGGTTTGGTTCGATTTGACCTTTTTTTGGTATTTTCACCATTTCAGACCCATTTGGAGTCCGATTTGAGCGCAATTTGAATCATTGGACTCTTATCGATGTGCCGGATCTAATGGTATAAAAATTAAGGCTTTTCCTTGAAAAATTAGGGATTTAATGGTGATTATTTTAAAGGTGCAAAATTAAAGGTTCAGACCAAGAAACATGCAATACCCTATGATAGATCATCGAGTCTCCAAACACCCATCCTAATTAGCATCACTACAAGTAACAAGATGAAGAGAAGAACTATTTAGAAAGAACAATCCATGGTTAAGTATCTTATAGATATTAGAAGATACAATGAATGTTGCATGAATGTTCGCGAAGGAACTAAGCCCTACTTAACTAGTAAATGACCCTCCAAGCGGGGCATCATGACCTTCATGAATGAAGAAACTAAGCCCAGCTTGACTGGTAAAAAACCCTCCATAGCAGCACCAAGACCTTTAAGAGTGAAGGCATTAGGCCCAGCTTGACTAACGAAAGATCCTCTAAAGGGAGCACCTTCGAACAAGCAACATGAAGTTCATCAAGGCTCCAAGTTCAGCATCCTTAAGGTCAAACACAAAGGTCAAAATGCCTTCAAATGCAAACAATAAAGGAACATCCAGAACTGGAAAATTTTGGAGTTCCAAATCAACAAGAAATTGCAAATCTAAATAGAATTTAGAACTTTTATTTTCACTTAAGAAAAAAGCAATAAAGGAGAAAAATACATAAATGAAAAAGCCAAAAGTGTATATAAAAAGGCACAATCTTGAAGAAAAGTATAAACTTTCATTCATAAATAAAAATTGTTAATGATATACAAAGTGTACAATATGTTTGAATACAAAATTTATAAAATAAAAATATAAGTGGGGATAATACAACATAAGGAGAGAATAAGGTGAAGGTTGAAATGTACGAGTCGTGCAACTGAAGCAAAATAGTGGAAAGGGAAAATCGAACCATAGGGAGCGGAATTCAGATTCCGATTTTCAAAAACTTTTTCAAAAACTATATTTTGCTAAAACTCTTTTAACAAAATTAGGTTAGGCAATATTTCAAACTCTTTGAAACTTTGCCCTAACCTAGGGTTTGAATAAAATCATTTTGTCAAAACTCTTTTAACAAAATCATTTGAAACTATCAAACACTTTGAAAATCAATTTTATGTCAAAACTCTTTTGACATATAGGGTTTAGTCATTTATCAAAATCTTTGACTAATGCCTAAACCTATGAAAGGACCTATTACTTCAACCATGGATAATCTCACCAATTGTGTGCAAAACACAAGTTAAACAAAGAAAGGTTTGAAGTAAAAATACCTCTCACCCTCCTTCGTTAAGCTCTCAAATGTGAAGCCTCTAGCTTAAAAATACCTAACTTTTCCCAAAAGCTTATTCTCTAGAACTCTTTAAGAAGCTTAAATCTTCTCTCATTAGTTACCCAAATGTTTGATTCTTGCACCTTTACTTGAGAGCTTGAGACTTGAGGATGGCTTTGGACTTGAATGCTTCTCCATACTCCTTTCTCAAAGGTTAATTGAAGATGAGTTTGTATTTGAAGAACTCTTCTTTAAAACAAACTTTCTCACTTAATTTTGTGTGAATTTAAAGCTTTCTCTCTCTAACTCTTGGAGAAGATGATAGAGGAAGAAGATGATAAGTAATATTTCATTCTATTCTCTTAGGCAAAAAGATGAAGCCTTGCTTCCTTTTATAGTCCAAACCCACTCTTTTCCTTTTCCTTAAATTAGGGAGGAATAAGGGAAATTATGTCTTGTTGACTTATTGACTATGATTAGTCAATTAATCAATAATATTAAGACTATAATTAGTAGAAATCATCTTTAAACCTTAATTAACCACATCTCATGTGGATTAAGCTAACATCTCATGTTAAGCTTAATTATTTTATTTGCTTGTCCAAAACCATTTCAATTAGTCATACCCATTTGTATCTCATACAAACTAAGACATAATTGAAATTTTCCTTTTTTGTGAATTAAACATCTAAACATGCTAGCATCTTGTAAATTTAATTATATGTTTAATTCTATCATCATTAATAATTAATTAAACTCTTTAATTAATCATTAATATGATACATACAAGCTAATGGGAATCACCATTTGGTATGTGACTTACGAGGTTCAAGTTCTAATTAGCAATGGGATAAAGAAAACTCTTTTTTTCTCACCAAGTGTGTTAACCTAATTCCACACTTAGTCCCATAAGTCGTGGGTAATATCTAGCATAACATGCCATGACTTCCTAATTTGAAAATGAATGTTCATGATCATATCTTCAACATTAGCATGGACCTCTCGATCATAATTACCATGCACTTGAATCCCTTCATTACGGATTTTCAATCTTGGCTAGGGTCATGGAATAGTCAAACCCTATGTGCCAGATCATATGACCTCTATCCGATTTGAGTTCTTAATAAACCAGTTCCTACTTGAAACTCTTTCTAGTGAACCTTATCCACCATGGCTAGAGATTTTCATATCAAGAACAATTAGAAGTCATAGGATTCCTTTCTTAGTTATCAAAGTTAATGAATCCATTCTTAGTTAAACACATATCACAATATACCACTGATTATGGCTACCATATGCCATATATCAATACATGACTAGCATTGGTATTAAGCAGTAACAAACCATAGCCACCAATATGCCAGATAACATGTCACCTCAAGTCTAAGGATTATATGCACAATTATGAACTAGGTGATGGGATATTGACTAGTAGGTAACGACCCATGTATCCATCATCTAACGTCATTATTCAACTTACTCATCTCATGAGTATGCTCACGTATTGTCAGGACATCAAATGTCTGTAGCATGAGACTCACTACCTCCATACCAATAAGTATCCAACACCCATCATAGATGACAATAGAGGTGATGGTCTTCTGGATTAATGGCGTCCCTACCAATAATCCTATGACCATGAACAACCTTTAAAGAATATGTGTAAAGGGCAATATGTCACTCATATTCTCAAACTCTTTAAGAATAGATTCCCCACATAATACTTAAGGGCCATATATACATTCGATACAGAGAATCTTTTCATTTAAAGAACATATATACTAAAGCCATTTAGGTTTTCATTTACATTCACATGCTGAGTGTAAGCTATAGGGAATACACTACTAACATAAGGGACACTATACCTTTAAGATTGTCGGGAAGAGCTAGCCTTGTGATCATTCCTCGGACCCTGAACCTCTTCACGACTCTGCCTAAGGACTTCAATTACTGTCCTATCATTATCACAGTTGGAGCCTACAGAAGTATCGTCACAGTTGAAGCCTACATAAGATTTATCCTTCCTAATAGTGAAGCACTCAAAAAGGACAGGTCAGGGAGTACATACATGTCTCTCTGACCTCATTATGCTTTATCTTAAGCACTGTCTCCTCGACGTTGAGGGGCATATACATGTCTCGGGCTGCAACAAAATCTTTTAAGACCGTCTCAATAGTGTTGTTATACATCTCCATCACAGCCTTCAACTCACTAGCATTTACCCATTCCTTAAAGAATAGGGACTTAAAGAACTTCCTCACTTTGTCCTTGAGCAAGGTTGGCAGTGTCTCTATAAGGGCATCCATCTTGGCAATAATGGATGCAGCCACTTTACTCATAGTCATCAATTTAATAAAGAAACCTTCTGATCTCAGTCAGCTATCTATAAGAACTTCCTCACTTTTTCTTGGATGAAGATAGCTTTATATCCTCTTTCTCCCTTCATAGGAGATCATTCGTAGGAGTGAACTCTTCAACCCTCTTTTGTAAGAAGGCATCCTTTTGATCTCAGGTAGCTAATGCCTACTCCCTCTGACTTTTTCCTTTCTATCGAGGGTTTGTCCTTTTCCTCCAATTGCAGCTTTTTCCTTTCTGCCAAGGCTATGCAAACTACCTGAAATTCTTTATCAATCTTGAGGTTAGGGAATGATACCAATCTAAAACTCTTAGGATGAGGGGAACAATCTATATAGTAAGGCGTCATTATAGGTTTGAGTGTTAACAATGTCTTGAACTTGTTGATGTGGCTCCTTGGGCAAGTAGTCCCATCGTATCTTTCGAATACCGGCATTCTAGATTTTGAAGGAAATGGAATCTTCAATATTTCTTTTGAGAGAGGTGATTCACTAGGAATCTCAAAACTTATTGCCATTTTTGTATATTTGAGGTCTTTTAAAGCTTATTGGATGTCCAATTTAAAGTCAGGTTGTTTTGGCCTTTTCCCGACCCCTTTTAACAGGTTGACTCATCCATCTCTGAAAGGTATTCCTCCATCCTATCCCTACCTCAAATATTAGTGACTCTTACTCCCTAAATACTTCCTACTCTTACTGCCTAGTTGTTTTCCATGGTGTTTGGAGTTACTCATGCTAGTGTCCCCTGGTTTTAACTAAGGGACTACCTTATTTTTGTTATTTTCTTTAACATATCTAAATATGTCGAGTATAAGCACAAAAGTAGGGTTCGTCATATTAGCAGTGTATGCCCTAGAGATGTATACATATCATGTGATTATAAATATAAACCCAACTAGCTATAAGTATATATGTTCTTTAAATGAAGTTTTCCTTATATCAAATGTATATATGTCCTTTAAGTATTCTATAAGAGAATCTATTCTTAAAGAGTTTGAGAATATGAGTGATAGATTTTCCTTTTTCAGATACTTTAAAGGTTGTTCATGGTCATAGGATTATTGACAGGGGCGACATTAATCATGATGATCCATCACCTTTGTTCTCATCCATGATAAGTATGAGATACTTATTGGTATGGAGGTTGTGAATCTCATGCTACAGATATGTGATGTCATGACATCATGTGAACATACTCATAGGATGAGTAAGTTGAACATTAACGTTAGACGATGGATACATGGGTCTTTACCACTAGTCAATATCGCATCATCTAGATTATGATTGTGCATATAATCTTAGTCTTAAGGTGACATTTTATTTGACATATTTATGGCTATGGTTTTTTAGTGCTTACATACTAATGTTAGTCATATATTGGTATATGGCATGTGGTGGCCATAATCACTGATATGTTGGGATAAATGATCTCCAAGAAAGGATTCATTAACTTGGGTAAACATGGAAGGAATTCTATGACTTTTGGTTATTCTTGATATTCAAATCCCTAGCTAAGGTTGATAAGGTTCACTAGAAAGAGTTTCTAGTAGGAACCGAGTAAATCGAGAAGTGGAACTGGATGGATGTCATATGATCAAGCATATAGGTTTTGACTATTCCATGACCCTAGTTAAGATCAAAAATCCATAATGAAAGGATTCGAGTGCACTCTAATTATGATCGAGAGATCCATGAAATGTCCATGATATGATCATCGACATTCATTTATAATTAGGTAGTCATGATATGCACTGCTAGGCGTCACTCATGACTTATAGAATTAAGTGTGAAATAGGGTTTACACACTTGGAGAAAGAAAAGAATTTTCTTTATCCCATTACTAATTAGAACATGAACCTAATAAGTCACACACCGTAAAGCCATCACCAAATCAAAGATATAAAATTGTATTAATAATTAATTAAAGAGTTTAATTAATTGTTAATGATAATTGAATTAAACTTGTAATTAAATTTATAAAGACCCTGGCATGTCTTGAAGTTTAATTCATAAAGGGTTTATTTCAATTAAGTCATGATTTGTATGAGATACAAACAAAGGAGACTAAATTAAAATAATTTGGACTAAACTATAATTAAGCTTAATTATGAGATAATTAACTTAATTCACATTTAATGTGATAATTAAGATGTGTAGAGATTCTTTACTAACTTGGTCCATTTGTAATAACCTTTATGAGATAAGAGTATTATGGACTTTTGACTAAAAGTCAAGAGTTGACTCTATTCAAACAACTCTAACATATTTCCCCATTTCACTCGTTAATTTAAGAAAAAGGAAATGAAGAAAGATATGGGTATAAGTGTGTGGAAGACATCATCTTTTTGAGCTTTTGACCATTTTCATTATCTTCCATTAACAAATGAGTTGAGAGAGTTTTTCTAAGAGTTAGAAAATGGAAGCTCTCAATTCATGTTGAAGATGAAGCAAGATTAAGGAAAATTGAAGAAAAGTTCTTCTAATATTCTTCTTCTTCTAATAATAATAATCTTGTTAATGAGATAAGCAAGATTAATTAATGGAAATGAAAAGGAAAAAAGGAGAAATTTTCTTATAAGTGTTAGATGTGAAATTGTCTCAACCAACATCAAGGAGCAGGGAATTGAGGTTGAAGAAGAGTTCTTCAAGAGTTCAATTTCATTTCTCATGTTTTTATTTTGTGAAAAATAAGTCTTGGTGATGGTGCTTAAAGAAAGTCCAAAGAACCCTAAAATTCTCTCAAAGGATGAAAGAAGGAGCTTGAACCAAAATTGGGCAACCAAGGAACGGAGGTTCAAGCAAGCCATCAATTCAAGGGAGTTCTTTCCTTGGTGATGCTTAGTGTTTTTCAAGATAGAGGTTTCACATTTAGGGAGCTTAATGAAGGAAGGCGAGAGGTATTTAATGCTTCTAATCTTTCTTTATTTATATTATGTTTTACACATGAATTGGTATAATTATCCTTGATTGGATTATGGTCTCAAACTTAGGTTTAGACATTCTTTAAAGAGTTTGAAAAATGGGTAAACCTACCTTGTTAAAAGAGTTTTAATAAAATTTTAAAGAAATCAAATTCTTGGTTAGGGCAATGTTTCAAAGAGCATGAAAAATTGTCTAACCTATTTTTTTAAAAGAGTTTTAACAAAGTCTAAATGTTTTTTGAAAGAAAAATAAAGATTTTCAAAATGCCAAATTTTTTGTTCGTGCTTCCGCTGCACAACTCGTAACTTCCTTCAGGTCAGGACCTATATGCCTATATTAGCACTTCTTGCTGTTTACGCTCCTACATTCTTGCATTGTGGCTGTATACCAGGCTTCCCCGGATAATACGGTTGATAAATCTGAAGGTGAGCTCCAAAAAGGGGAGGTTTCTATGTGATTCTAGGAGTAGGGGTATGTTTAAATTTAGTGCTGCTATTTCAGCTTGGAGTTGTTCCATTGCAAGTCTGCCTTGCTATCGTGCCGCCGCTTGTCCATTTCCTCCTATGTTTTACTGTTGATTGGTTCTCTCCTCTTGTGGGAAGAGGTTAAGGCCCAAATTCAGGTCTGTATTTTCTGGGTTTGGGAGATTCAGCTTTTGGTGTGGACTGAAATCACAAGGTGTGCCCACACTCATCGCACTAAATGATGACTTTCATTTTGAAAATCACAAAATTAGAGTTTAGAGTAATTAAGGTTTGTTCCCCTTAATTGTCTATTATTGAGGTTTATATAGGGGTCTCCAAAATAGTTTCCTATTTAAGATTCTATGGTTATTTAGGAGGATAATCATTTGATAATTAGCATAAGATATAGTTTCCTATTTGATAAGTATGATATTCTAGGGATATTGGCTAGATCCTCAAGGTATAATGAGGTACTGGGTCAAAGCTATCTTGGACCTATTGATCTGGCTTGCTCCTTTAAAGGTATGTCCAAGCTAGACTAAATGAACCATTTAGGTCGGTTTTGGAAAGTGTAATGTGCGATGACCTTTATTAAGTCACTTGGAGTATCTATTGTAGGTTGGGGTCATCAATATATTAAGAGAAGGATATAAAAACTTTAATAGTAATGTGACTAACCTTGTCTTCCTTTTCTTCTTTGACCTTCTTTCTTGCAACTATTATTCTACAAATGGGCTTCATATCTCTCAATCCATCTGTGCTTGTTTAAAACAAATCCATTGAAAAAATGTATTTACCTTTTATTAAATAAAATAACATAAAACAAGTTAAGCAACAAAGAATAAACCATGTATTGTAACACTTTTATATTGTGAAGTTCTTTCATAAATGTAGTAAGTGACTTCTTGTGGAGGCTAATTCTTCTCTTGAAAGTGTTTCAACTTAAATTCACATGTCATGTGTCATCATCTGTAAACAGTATTAGGTTTTAAATATGTAATTAAATGCATTTCTGATGTGGGTCAGAAGATTGAAGAGTATGTCTTACCTTATTTGAATCGTTTGAATTTCAGCAGAAAAAGCTCAACTTTAAAGGGTCATAACTTATAAATACGGATTAGTTATGAGGTCATAATATATCAAATCGAAATTCATTGAAAAATCTAGATGAGTTATTGGATTTACTAGTAACAACCCAAATTTTATCATTTCAAATTATTTTGGAGGCTTTAAAATTTAAACTTTTTATTTTGTATTTTCTTTTTATTTTGGACTTTTGTTGTTTTGGCATGTTTTTGTTATGATTTTATTATCTGTCATTTAAATACTGTTGTTATATCTTTTGAAATAGTTTTGATAATTTTCTGAATAAGAGAAAATCCAAAATTTTGCAAATTTTTGAATTTTAATTGAATCAACAATTTGGATGCCTAATTCCTATTATTTTTTTAGAAAATTGATTTATAGTATTTGTAAAATCAATAAATTTTCAATATTTATCTCTGTTTTTTATTATTCTCCTACATCGGTATGTATTGTAATTTGCACCACAATCACTCACAGTGAATATCCATGTCCAATTTTCACTTCAATGACACCTCAATTACTGTATAAAATGTGATATAATGACTGCTACAACTTCCAAACCAAATCTAGAAAAAAAGACTAATTAAATATGTTTTTTTTTTAAAAAAAAAAGAAGTATTCTAACAAACTATGATCAATAAACCCAACATAAACCCATATCACACAGAGTTGAATCCTAATTGTGGCGTTGAGACTACAGAGGAAGATGACAATGGCAACATTATTGATGATAGCTAGGTAATTCAATGTACTAAACACCATTTTTGATCGAATTATAGGTTAAGTAAAAGTCATGATTTAGTGAATTGAGTTGGAATTTTACGTGTTCAATATTTTTTCCTAGGATTGAGAAGGAAAAAGCAGAATGCGCAAGTCAACTTTGGATTTTATTTTATTTTTTTCATTTGTTGTTAAAGAAAAACGAGCTAAGAGTTTTTAATTGGAAGTTATTTTTTTAAAAATTAGGTCTTAACTTTAAACAACCAGAGTTAATATTAGTATACTCATTAAATTTCAATCCTCTATATATATATATATATATATATATATATATTTAAAAATAATTTTATTATGTGATTATTTGGTATTAGAGAATTGGACAATGGATTGCATAAAATCCATAATTACAAAATTATTTGTAATTTAGTTGAAAAGAATGAGTAAAAATTCATAAATTTATTATGATTTCAAATTTAAAAAACAATGAAGAATTTAAACTGATGGTAAGTAGTTAATTTTTATAACTGCATGTTTGATTTGAATATTTGCCTACTCTCTTATCTTTTTAAGAAGAAAAAAAAATAAAGAATTTAAAATTTCTTATGATGTTTAAATTTGGAAAAATTTTCAATTTGATGAATTTATTTAAATTTTGAAATAAACCAATTCAAAATAAATATTGCAAAACAAGTATTCGTATTATCGATTAATACAAGCTTTCACATTCCCAAAATGATAATGCGATGACAAAGAAAAAGGGATTTCCTTACCTTATTATTATACGGAACTTTCCTATCTCTCATGAAGACGGTGAAATGCAACATAAGCGTCCACTTGCAAATATTTCATCCTCGTATGATAACATGACGTATATTTAAAATTAAAATTCTTAAATTGTTTGATACAGGTTCAGCTTGTTTTAATGATTTTAGTTACTATAAAAATTTTATAAAAGAAACTCTTGTTTTTTGTGAAAATCTAGATTTTAAAATGTTTTTACAAATTTTCTTAGAAATAAAGTTCTTACAATTTTAAAACTATATGTTCAGAGGTCATAACAGCAGTGCAGAAAAGGTAGAAGAATGAAAGTTTACTGCAGGAATTTTTTTTTTTTTTTGTAATAAAGTACAACTTTATTGTCGAAAAACCAAAAGCAAATTGCATCAAACAAAAAGCCAAGCTCATAACAAATCCAAACCCAGTTGGCTCAACAAAAGCTTATCCTCTTGCTTCTTAATCTTTCCTATATATACTCTATATCTACCCAACACTGAACATCTAATCATTCTAAAAATCTCTACTTCATTTACAATTAACCTTTTGAATATCACATTATTACCATATGAACAAATCAATTCATCTATTCAATTCAGTAATATATCGATAAAAACATATACAAATCTGCTATAAACCATAAATAATGAAATAATGAATTGAAAATTCACATCCAAGTTAACAACATATTAAAACGGCTCAATACTTATAAATTTAATAATTTTATAGTAATTAGAATATTTATGATTCTAATTCTGCAATATACTGACAATCAAAATTTTGTTTGTATCTCTATCCGATCAAATAGTACAGCTCATTTGAATCTCACGTACCCAAAATATATGTGATATATATATGTATATTTAATGTATATTTTGAGTATATCGTGTAGTTTTGTAAAAAAAGTTTTTCAAAATGAATATTTTTATAAAAAAATTTAATATGATAATATTTTTATAATTAATTTTATTTTTATATATTTTTATAATTTTTCAGAAAAAAAAAAACAGGAAAAGAGAGAAAAGGAGGTAACTTAGCTTTAAAAATCAAGTGACCCAAGTTTGCCATATAAGATGGCCGTTGGGCCTTAGCCTTATACAGTATTTATGCGAGTCTAATTCAACTAATCCATCCATAAGATGTTTGGATTGGATTGGCCTCAATTAGCTAAAATAGTTTGAGTAATAACTCGAGAGCTCAGTAGTTCCGAGCAACTACTAAATCTAAATAGTATAATTATCAATACTAAGAGATTATATTAAAATTTCATATAATGTTGACAAAGAATTTGTAAATTGGTAAGTAAAAACTGTTTAATTTCAAAAACTGATAGTTATTAGCCTGTTTGAGATTCTATAAAATTATAATTTATTCTTGAATCTGCTAAATGTAAAATCTTAACTTATTCTATGATTGTGTGCATTAAGAAAGATATTACTGAAATATTAGTCTAGGGAATATTCTGATTTATGCAAGATAAAAGAACTATAGGCGCAAATTAAATAATGATTTGAAGATTTATACTTTATATTTTGATGTTTACCGTTATGCCCTACATAATTTATGAACCATAATTGTAATTAAGAAGTCTTTATATTTTAAACTATGTTTTATTAAATTCTTTAGCCCCTGTTACACTGTCTGCCAGCAGCATCAAGAACTCTAGAATATTGTAACAGTTTGCCTCCGGGCACACATGATTCTCTCTTTTTTAAGTAAAACCAAACAAGTGGCTGCAAGCAAATACATGTTCCTCCACCAAGACAATCCTTGCAACGCAATTATTTGGAGAAAATAAAAATGGACATTGATCTCATCTGAAATAAATTCTCTCCACTCTCTTTTTGTTCAAACTTTCGAGAGGAAAAACTATTGTCCAACACTTCATTATAATAAACAGATTTGACAGTAAGCAACAAGCACTTAAATATATAATAATATAAAATGAATATTTTTCCATTTATCTACAGATTAGATCAAAGCTCACTGTTATAATCAGAAGTGGAATAATAAAATTGTGATCCCAAATCCTTAATTATTTGAACCAAACCTTTCAAATCATCGGTTCCCAGTTCCAGGCAGTCCTTTAATAATCCACCGTCCACCACCTCCTTCCGCACCATCTCCGCCATTTCTTTCAAAGCCCCCGATGGAGTCACACGCACAAACCTCTGTAACACCGATTTCGAAACCCCAAGGATATTACTGTAATTTCTCGCTATCCAAGTGGCTCTCTCCACCTCCGATTCTGCTCGACTCAACTCGCCTAAAAACCTTGCAAGCTCGTTCAGATCTGAAACGACACCGTAAAGCTCCCTATAACCCAAATCCCTCCACGCGTAGTTTTTAGCGTAATCCCACCCTATCGACCACGCCAATCTCCACAACCCTAATCCTAACCATTTTTCCAGCTTCTCAGCGATTAGCTTCGCGCGATTTGCCCCGGCAATGTCACCGCGTGCGGCACGTAGGTTAGACACGCGTATAAGAAGAGAGTGAGAGAGGGAGAAGACAGTTTTATACTGAGAGTAGAAACTGAAAAAGGAGGACGACGCGGTGCTCGTGGTGGTTCCAGTAGTGAAGAGGAGCAATAGAAAGAAAGGAAGAAAAAGCGGCCGAATACACCAGAACATTGACTTCCAGATGATCGGACAATTGAGAATTTTAGGGTTTTAGAATTTGGAGAATTGTTTGAAATAGAATCGACGTGAATGGCTCACCTAAGTTAGAATTTGAAAATCTAATAAATGTCTGACAAATGAAAATTGAGAGTTAAATTAGCTGATTGAAATAAAAACTTTTAGTAAAATTAGTTAAAATATATAAAATAATATAAAAAGAATATATTTTATTAATAATATATAAAAAATAATTTATTAAATTTAAATAATATATTTTATTAATAATATATAGAAATGTTGAATTTTGTGAAACTTTTTTTTAATAATCTTAAAGTTCTTGCACTTAGATTTGCACTTGTAGGAGCTCCCAAACCACGAAGCACTAACATGATTGCACTGAACTAATGCATGAAAGGTACTCTAAGTGTAGTTACTACATATATCACACGTATTATCCACTCTTGAACAATGCTCCTTTTGTAGGTAATCCTTTTTTTAAAGTTCTCCGGATAAAAGTTTTTATCTTTGGTTGTATATTTGACCCAATATCTTGTTCCATAATTCTTGACCAAACTCCTGCTCATTATTTCTTTCTTATTCTTCCCTTCTTTCTGCCTTTCTATTTTTCACAATTTGCTTGTAAACTGACTTAGAAGCTAATTTTGAGAAAGTTTACATCCATTCATCATCCTCCAATATGTCCCCGATGGGAATCCTCTGTATTGCCTTTATTTCTTATTGATTAAAAAGCCTTCTAGGCTCATTTATTTTCCAATTCTCATTCTCACTAAACATATCAGTCATCTTATTAGGCAAAGTTTCTTCCCTATTAAAAGGATGAGAAGAAACTTTGAAGTTGGGAAGAGATGGCATCCACGAATCTGTTCAGATATTTGTGCTTCTTCCACTATGAATTACTTTTAAGGCCCCTATTTGAAGAATCTCCTTAACTTTAATCAGGCCTCTCCAAGAATGAGAGGCCTTCCTCCCTTGACTTGCTTCCCAAAAATTTGACTTTTGAAAATACAAAGCTTTCATCATGTTAGACCACAAATTTGCAGGATTCCTAACAAGCTTCCAGGCATGCTATGGTATCACTGGCTTACTAAATGCCTCAAAGACTCAAAATCCCATTCCACCACAACTTTTTGGCATTGCCATTGCTTTCTAGCTGACAAGTTTCAAACCCCTCCTCCCACTCTCTACATTCCACAAGTAGTTTGAGGCTATACCATTCCTTTTCTTCATAAAGAAAGTTGAGATTAATAAGCAAGACATTATAAAGGCTAGAATTGCTTGAATAATAGGTTTCAAAGCACATCTCTGCCTGTTATAAACCCTTATTTTGGCACCATTGCATTCGGCCCGTCAATACGAGCCCAACGGATTTGACCAATCTCAAATCGGACTTCAAACGAGTCCAGAAAATCCAAAAAACCCCCAAACCCTCGTTGGTTCCAAAAGGACTAGCTTTTCCAATTGCGTAGAAAAGTGAACTTTTGCTAAAATGGAGTTAAAATCAAAATGCTTCTTAATCACCTTAGAATAAAAACTGACTTTTCTAAAAGGTTAAGTGGCAACTCTAATCACTTCACACACAACGTGCACTCCAATGGACACATGTGGATGAATAAATGTGGGAACCCGATCCACAAGCCGTGACGCCTCGGAAGTGCAATCTGAAAGGTTTCCTCCGAGCCTTGCAAGAGGTCTATAGGCACGCTCTCTGAGGGGAAACCCCACGGACCATTCGAGCGGGGCCTCACACCTGCATGTGACAAGAACTTGGATTTCCAACCTTTGGCCTTTCTCCTCACCTTTTGGATTAATTCATTAAACTTCTCATTTCTTTTCTTCTTCCAGAAAAGAGGAATGCCCAGATACTTTTCATTTGGTTTCATGAGAGGAACTTCAAATGCTTTGGCCATCTCTTCCTGCCATTCAGGAGAAGTGTTTTTATTAAACCAGATATAACTCTTCTTCATATTTATTCTCTGACCTTACATACCTTTATATTCCTCAGAATATTCTTAATTGCATTTACCTCCTTATAAGAGGCCTCTCCAAATAGTAATAAGCCATCTGCATAAAGGAGGTGGGTGATCTTGGGAGCCCATTTGTTTGCTTTAAAGCCTTTTAGTGCTTCAACTGCAGCTGCATCCTTTAAGATCAGTGACAATATGTTTGAAGCTAGAATAAAGAGATAGGAGGATAAGGGATCCCTTTGCCTCAGATCCCTGTTAGGAGTAAATTCTACTGAAGGATTGCCATTCACCATTATAGAGAAGTTAACAGTGGCAATACATTTAGCAATTAACTCAATGAAATGGTTATGAAAACCCATACATTTGAGCACTTCCAAAATAAAATGTCAGTCCATTCTATCATATGCCTTCTGAACATCTAGTTTTAGCACAAAATATAAAGAATTTTTGGATGACATTTTATCAAAATAGTTCATAATTTCATGAGCTGTCAGAATGTGATCAAATATAATTCTTCCTTCAATAAATGTTACATGAGACTCATCAATAAAATTATTCAACAGAGGCTTAATTCTATTAAAAGAATTTTTAAGATTATTTTGTAAAGAAAATTTGCCAAACTGATTGGCCTGAAGTCACTAACCTATGATGGAGATTCAATCTTTGGAATTATCATAATTCAAGTATCATTAACCCACTCAGGCATCTTTCTAATAGAGAAGAAATGCCTGACTGCCCTGATCACATCTTCTTTTATTTCTAGCCAATTCTTCTGGTAAAATGAACCTGGGTACCCATTTGGGCCTAGGGCTTTGCTCCCATTCATGCCAAAGGAAACTTTTTGAATCACCTCTTCACTTACTAGAACAATCAGTAAGGAATTAATCTCCTCTGTGACCACTGGCTGTGTTAAGGTTGTATGCTCTAGAGCATGTACTTTGTATATATATTTGTAATCTTAATCTCATTATGGATTTTAATATATATACTTCATTTAATGATTTCATTCATTTTAGTGATTCAAGTACATATGTTCCTTAAGTCTTATGTAAGAGAATCTATTTTCAAAGAGTTTGAGACTATGAAGATAGATTCTTTTTGCCATAAACTTTAAAGCAAGTTCACCGTCATAGGATTATTGGTAGGAACATCATTAATTGGGAAGACCGTCACTTCTGTTGTCATCCATGACAAGTATGAGATACTTGTTGGTAAGGAGGTAGTGAGTCTCATGCTACAGACATGTGATGTCGTGACAACACGTGAACATGCTCATGTGACTCAATATATGAGTTTTATCCATGACTCAATATCTTATCATCTAGATCATATTTGTGCATATAATCCTTATACTTGAGGTGACATGTTATCCAGCGTATTGGTGGCTATGGTTTGTTAGTGCTTATATACTGATGTTATCCAAGTATTGGTATATGGCATGTGGTGGTCATAATCAGTGATATGTTGAGATAAGTGATCTCCATAAAAGGATTTCTTAACTTGGATAAACAAGAAAGGAATCTTATGACTTCTAGTTGTTCTTGATACTCAAATCCTTGGCTAAGGTAGTTAAGATAGTTTCTAGTAGGAATCGGTTTATCGAGATCATGAATCGAATATAAGTCATATGATCTAACATAAAGGTTTTGACTATTCCGTGACCCTAGCTAAGATCGGGAATCTATAATGAAGGGTTCAAGTGCATGGTAATTATGATCAGGAGGTCCATGTAATGTCAAGGATACGATCACCGACATTCATTTCTAATTAGGTAGTCATGATATGTTATGTTAGGCGTCACTCATGACTTATGGGACTAAGTGTCTAATGGGATTACACACTTAGAAGAAAGAAAAGAGTTTTCTTTATCTCATTGCTAATTAGAACATGAACCTAGTAAGTTACATACCATAAAGCATTTCCCATGGCTTTAATTAAATCATACTAATGATTAATCAAAGAGTTTAATTAATTATTAATGATGATTGAATTAAACTTGTAATTAAATTTACAAAGATCATAGCATGTCTTGAAGTTTAATTCATAAAGGGATTAATT
>CAOJBK011002887.1:0-11191 GCA_948294925.1 Codiaeum variegatum | reverse complement strand
AATACTCACCTTTTCCGTGTCCATTAACAAATTTGCTGTCTTCAAATCCCTATGAATTATATTGTTTTGATGCAAATACACCATTCCTCTGCAAACATCAGTTGCAAACTTCAACAATTGAGGGAGCTTCAACACATTATGGTTTTTATGCAAGTAATCATAGAGACTTCCTCCACGCATATACTCTGCAAGCAAAAATATGAAGTGAGAAATATCTAATAAATCACACACACATGGGTGGGTTTGGGTAGGGGGTGGAGTGGGCTGGTGGGAACGCAACTTTTGCAAGGTTAACTAATGCAAAACAAATAAAACTGGCATCTTGTTCCAATATTGATGTGCTGGCACAAAGTCTGTAATGCCAATATAATAGCCTATAAACAAAGAGATGATTACAGAAGGCAACGTATCAAGGGTCTAGTAGTGATTGTTAATTGAGCTGCTACTGAGAAAACGCTATGTTAAAAAGAAACTTAATAAAGTTTGTTTATCAAAATGAATTTGACAATGTTCCAGTCATAAAAGTTGTAGAAAAGCTAAAAACTGCACCAAAAAAATTTCAAAACATCCAAAAGTTGCTTTCTGGAAAAAATGTTTCAATCTCAATGCCAAATTGGTTCGAAGACATTAACTTGAATAAAAGGTGCCAAAAAGAAATCCTAGGCCAAAGATTTTCACATCACCTAGGAAGAACTTCTAGTTAAGATTACTTGAATGCAAGTTGTTGCATATAGGATAGATTTTCTTGGATGGATCCACAAATGTATTTGACTGTTATTTGAACATATAATAGTTTACAAAACTCCATCTTTGCAGGTATCCAAATTCACAGTAAATAATTTTTTATCCACATCTAATCTTCACCCATGAATTTAACAAATCAAACAAAGCCAATGTATTGCAAAATCAGCACTTCAAATTAAAATTCAAAAGCCTTCCTATCTAGCATTTTCTCATGATAGATGCACAACAGAAGTCATAGTCAAATAAGATGCACATATTCCCATAATAGCCAAACAACCATCTAAAATCAAACGACCATTAACTAAAATTCAGGGTTCTCATTGAATTAATGAGTGAAAGAAGGAAGTCAATTATGGGATACAACTCTATAAGCTCAAGTTGAGTACCTCTTCAAGTGAATATCCTATTTCTATCTCTTCTTGCTCTCAAGAGCATGTATAAGCATTAGTTTGAGGATCATTAACTATGCATTAGCATGTGCATGCAGGGAATTATCTACCTGTTACTATACACAAATGTGGAGACTGTGTGCTTGCGCCAATAAAACGAACAACATTTCTATGTTGGACTTGCCTGCATCAAGAAAAAAATGAACCGGATACGAATAGAAAGGTAATTAACTTGAACACTAATCCAGGTGCAAATATAGAACTCAAAACATTGCCAACAGACCAAAGAACAAAAAGCTTACAACTATTGACAGGCTACAATTACGGATTCATATACACGTTCACATAATTTAGCTTTATGATTTCTAAGCTTCCATCATATTGATATCTCAAATATAATGTATAACCTAGTAATCATATTTATTCTAACATCCATTATACAACGAGTGTCTGAGGATGAAAAAAGAAACATGCTTACAAGATTCAAGTAGCAGAAATAAGAATGTTAAGATTAATGTTAGACATACAGCAACCGGAAGGATAAGGATTAAAAGCATTAACAGAGAGGTGGAAGTGTCGATACAAAAGAACAGAGATTGACATGGCCTGTGCACACGCATTGTAGACCATCAAATGCACTAATATAAAGGTTGGGTAAATTCAATTGAGAGGAAATATAAAACCAATGGCAAGACCTAGGACCATGTGGAGGAATCAGTGAGAAAGGATTCAGCAGCTTTAAATATTTTTCTGAAAGTATAGCGGTACACGTAGAAAGAATGAAACCACCCAGCTTGGGATTAGGGCTTAGTGAGTAGAGCTGAGTATGTGTCATAAAATATGATCAGTAAAATAACAAAACGGAGGACCTAGCATGATTGGCAAATGCACATTACCCGAAATACTACAACAGAGGTCTGCCCATGCAGTAATTGAAGGACAGATAGAGTAAAAAAAATTGAAAATAACTGCCAGAAAAAATAGTAAATGAACCAACACCGTTATGTAAATTTGAAAATGACAGTCTCTTCTTGTTTCAGGGGGGTCAGATCACCATATCCCAAACACAGCAGAATACATCAAGGAAACAAGCCATAAATGACTGTTAAACAACCCAATCCTGTAGCAGTTCATCAGAGAGTAAATTTGTTTCCGTCAAGTAATCTTGATCAGAAGAATCTTCAAATTTCTGGAAGCTAGGGTATGTTATAAAACCAAATGATTTGGGTACAGAAAAGTACACAACTTGAAATTTCCAGTCGATGTTCCAAACAAGACACTGTTCCAGAGAGCAAAATGCTCAAAACAGTTCATAAAAATATTCACCTTAAGATTGCAACTTCTTGAGCAAACTCTTCTTGAGCATTATTTAACTGCTCAGACCTAAGAATTTTAATAGCAACATCTTGACCAAGATAAACTCCATGATACCTTCACAAAAACAGAAGATGAAGGATGAGCAACATAAAGATACATTGATTGAAAGTAGCAAATTTAGTAAGGCCTAACTCACAAATCCCCACAAGACCCAGACGCAATTCTTTCTCCTATCTTCAATAATCGCCTATCTATTTCCCAATCACCAGATTTTGCCTCTGCTGAACCTTTATCCGCCACTTGACGATGATATGATGAACCAGACCATGACCCCTATATTTTCAGAGAGCAGTAAGAAAAATTTTGCAGATATTCTTTTCCTCATGCAACAAAGAAAAAATAAAAAAGGAGAAAACAATTGAACTTTTCAAAAATATTCTAGTAGAATCACTGTAATGCCACACTAGGTCCTATTTACTAACTTATAGCTAAAAAAGGAGAACTTATGGTAAGATGCAGTCATCATCTCAGATATTTCACGAATTTAACTTCAGATGTTCAAATGATATGAATCTAGCTTCTATATATTTTGGCAATGGAGGAAGATAACCAATTTCCAGGTCAAACAGCTACTCTAAAGTTTATCTCTGTTAACCTTCATTACAGTAACCAGCTGAATTCCTAAATTTAAATTATTAACAAGTAGTAGTTTTTCTTCTGGCTGCCAGGAAGCAAGTTACAGCAATAATATATTCTGTTCCACATCAAATAAAACTATTTATATTTCCAGTAGAAAGTAATCTCAGGAGCCAAGAATCCCAGAATCAGAGAACAACCAGCTCATTAATCAAATGCTGCTGAACCAACAGGCCAAAAGTTGGCACAAGGCATGGACCGCAATACAAAAAACTCATCTAATTTAATGGTTTCTAGCAGGAAATTTAAGTGTATGCATCATACATATGGGAAAGGAACGACAATTGTTAAGCTCCACAAGGTGACCCAACAAGATATCAAGTAGAACAACCACTAACAACCATGAGCATCACAAAGGCAAGAAATATTGTTTTCGGTTGAAATAAGAGGCATTTGTTGATTGACTTTGTGGCTAACAAAGGTTACTAAAAATAGCAACAAATTAATTTGTAGTGAAATGAATAATCCAGAGAAAAAGCCTGCTTCTGAAATATTGGCATTCAACCTTTTTTTACTTTCACTCAACATTAATGTTAGCCAGTTGAACTGTTGAGGAATGAAGTGAAATAGTTAAGTTTTGCAATAAAAAGTTAGTAAAGGATTTTAGAGGAAGAGGAATGCACTTGGAACTGAAAGTAAAGATCAACGCTTATTGATGCCGCCACAAATTTTTCAAAGCACATCAATGCTATCCTTCCATCCACCCACCGCCACCTGACACCCACCCTCCCTAACCTTGACATTGAATTGAAATGACAGAACAAAGCCCAAAGCCAGGAAACGTTCAGGTAAGGGATGCAGGAACACACGCATGTTTGACAGAATATCCACCCAAAACACAGAAGCAATGAATTTAATGTATCCTTCCAATATATAGATTCCTCACTTTCAAAATGGAATTCATTTACACCAGTTATCCTGCCCAACCACCATCCCCTTCTTTTTCTTTTCAAAATACCATCCCCCTCTCTTTTTTTCCCCCGACATACCATCCCCCTTCATTCAATACCAAAAAGTAAAAAATCAAGAAAATGACCGGTGCAAGTGAGATCTGTCCCAAACCAACAATATATCCAACTTCACCAAGTCAAACTGGCATAAATATGTCTATTCATTGCCAAAAAACTACATTTTCTCCCAAAAATTGGTGATTTCTTCCAGATAACTGCAATAGCAGTTAAAAAAAAGTAACTATGAAACCAGTGCCTGAAAATTAATAAAATATTTTCTTACTTCTCTTGTAAAGACCAATTTAACTTGGCCAAAAGAAAAAGAAAAAGATTGGCAACCAAATAATAAAAGTACACTGAAATGACTTTACCTCACTTCTAGCAATTGCTTTCTCCATAGCCTTATACAAACCATCTGTATCCTGACCACAACATTGCAAAGTCAGCAACATTTGGACTCAGCACAGATCCCTGTCATGAAGAAATATAATCACATTGCTCCTTAATAAAATACAAGGCCATTGTCCTTTTTTTTTTAAATAAACCATTTGCTAGATTTTAAGATGAAAACAAAAACGTGGGAATTCATTAGAGGCAATAACTCAAGTATTTAATTTGACCTTACATAACTGTTTCAATGAATTTCAAACACTAGATCATAGAAAACAAGAACACCAGCCATACTTGTGAAGAAGAGAAGTCATTGATACAATTTTAGATCACACAAGAAGTCATGCACAAGCAAAAAATATTTTTAAAAAAAAAAGCCACAGCTTCAAAGACTGCAGAAGACAACTAACCAAAAAGATTTTTGAAAACTAATAGTGATAATATACTATCTAAGAATAAAAAAGTACAAGAAATCGTTCCCAAAACAACTCGACATATTGATTATGAATTACAACCAAAATAGTTGAATAATATAAAAAATGTTAACATCAAGTAAAAAATACCTGAATGGGCCATCCATCCACTACAAATACATCCAAAGAATACCCATCAGCTGTCGAGAACACATGCGCTTCACGTATGTTAAGTCCTATATCCGAAAGCAAAGCAGAAAGCTAGAGGAAAACAGCAGCTTATTAGAACAAAAAAATTCTCACTTCTTAATTCAAACTTTAAAATTCCATCAGGTCTAGCTTTTTGATTTCATGAGCAGAGTTTTCTATATTTTCATTTTCCCATTTCATTGTGCTAAATACAAACATATTAATGTAGAAACGGACCATAAAGCTAGCCTTTAGGATTGGTTTTCCCATGTCTATATTAAAAACTTAATGTGTTAAGTCATTAACACATGCACTTCACGTATGTTAGGTCCTATATCCGAGGAAAACAGCAGCTTATTAGAAAAAAAAAATCTCACTTCTTAATTCAAACTTTAAAATTCCATCAGGTCTAGCTTTTTGATTTCATGAGCAGAGTTTTCTATGTTTTCATTTTCCCATTTCATTGTGCTAAATACAAACATGTTAATGTAGAAATGGACCATAAAGCTAGCTTTTAGGATTGGTTTTCCCATGTCTATATTAAAAACTTAATGTGGTATCAGTTTAGCCAATCCTAGCACCACCTCTGATTCTATCGTAATATCATAGTTTCTCTTTTAGTTTCCAGCATGTTTCAGGTCTAATTTGATGTCAATTCTTGTTCTGTAGTGGGTTTCTTTAAATTGTCTTTCGCTCAATGATGGTTTTCAAATTTGTTTCTTTACAATTACAGGACTTTCAAGTGTATCAACTCAGTCCATATCATAAAGTTGCAAGAATAAACTACGTTTAATAAAGAATTACCTTTGCCAATTGCATTTAAGGAGGGTTATTGAGAATAATATGGGAAAAATGTCCCTCGTTGAATAAGCACAGACAGTTTCTGTGATTAATACAAAAATGGACTCTTGAACATTAACAACTAGCTTTTAAGGATGGTTTTCCCATTGCTGTTTTCCCATTGCTATATCTAGAACTTGACAGATGGGAAAGCATTTTCCTATGTATGTGAGAAAATATGGCATATGGCCCACGTATCAACAATTCAACTTTCTTGGAAACATACTTTCCTGGGAACCTAACGTTCCTAATGAGCAAACACCAAAATACAACATTCTCAAGTTACTTTCTCAAGTGATTCCAACAACCAAACGGCCCCTTAAATTCTTGGTTTGCTTTTTGTCTATTTTTTTTCACAAGTGAGATGTCATCAAATACAAAAATCAGTCAAAAAGTGCTTCTGGTTCCTGGAGGCTTGAGACCATGGCAATGAAAAAGAAATGAGTATAATTCTTCCCAAACATACCTGACTAAGAAGCTTCGGCTTGTCAACAGTAGAAAATATTACTTCATGAATTGGAACATGTACAAATTCTCGCCTACATTAAAATTTCAAACAAACAACTTATTTCCCCGCATAATGACGGAATAAAAAGCTAGTAGTGATAGAATAAATTTACATTCAGCTCTTGTTGCGCCATGCAATCTCAACAATATCCCAAGCCAATCTATGACTATTCTTTGGGAAAAGAGAGAGAGAGAGAGGTTACTCACATGACATTATTTTGCATATTTCCAAAATTATCTAGAAAATAAAAGACGAATTAGGTCTATGTTTACTAAACATATACTTCCTGTGCCACAAAAAGAGTTTTCTTGTTTCTTTCTAACACAATTGATTTAAATATGAAATTATCGGGAAACCCACTCCTGATTCTTTTCTATTCCTAAATTGTACCTTTTCTAAGAGAAAATATTCTCAAAAGAGTTACATAAAATGTTTATATATGTATGCACAAGTATGCATATGTGTCTTTCAATGTCTGTGCTTGTATTTACACTTTTATAGTGAGTTATATGCTAAAAGAAGTAAATATAATTGAAAAAATTTCCATTTTTCAACTTGCCATTCAAATTAGTATTGCTATTAACAACAAAGAAGTTCGATTGCCAACAATGAACAAGGTGTTCTCACAACAGCCAAAACATTCAAAAATACATAAGATATAAATCATGAATTCACTGCATTTCATTCAATCCTAGTCCCAATGTACGAATATCTTTTTCATGTAAAGCTGACAAATAGTAATGGTCTTCTAGAACTTTAGAATAAAAATGTAACATAAAAAAAATTTAGAATAAAAATGTAACATAACAAGAGAAATATGAAAAGACATTATTAAGATACCTTCTAGAAGCATTCTCTCTATCATATGTTTCCATCACTCCCTTTGACATCTTTCTAACATCCAAATTTAAATCCTCAAGCTTAGAGTCAATTGCACAATCCTTGATTCTACATACAAAAAATGACAAATGGATAAGATGTATAGGGAAATCAATAATTTCTAGCTTGTTAAAACATTATCAGCAATAACAATACACATAGCGTAACATTATCATCTTAAGATGCGAATTTGGAAAAGTGGCAATAAGTCTACGATATGCACAGTACCTTTTATTTGATGGCAGAACTCCGTTGTCTGCATCAAAATCTGGCCTTTCAGTAGAAATATCATTCAACGAGGGTTGGTCCCCAAGGTCATCTGGTCTGATGCAAAGATCCTGTCATAAGTAAAAATGGAAGAAAATAAAGGTAACGAGAAGGAAAGATAGCCGCATTCTTGAAACAGAATAGCAGGTTAATTCCACAACACTGAAAAGTTAACTTTTGGAAATTTTTAAAGATCCCACAAAGGGAATTCCAATATAATAAACTCTAAGCCTCAATAATATGTTTGAACAGATTCAGCTGCATTATTTTCGGACATCCACTACCCTGATTATTCCCCTTTAGTGAAAGCATTTTATTTTTCCATTACTTTCACACATTCCCATAATCTTGAATAATTATCATCAAGCAAAACAACCTCTTATGTCATGATCCAATGTTAGAATGGAAGGCGTATTGTGTAATTTTGTATTCATACCCCATCTTATATTGGAATGAGTTTGGCATAATACTGTAGTCCCATCCCAGAATTTCTCTGGAGTGCCCAATTAACTATCAAATGACGTCATATATATATATACCCCTCATCTCCAGGATATGAAATAGCATCCCTCTTTGGCTCCAAATAGAAAAAAGAAAAATAAAACTTCAATCAAGCTGTTCTCTTCATACTAAAATATATTTCATCTCATATTTCTATCGAATAACTGTAAATATTACTCAAGAAAAAGTCAAATCAAGAATATCAAATCACTTCACTTTCACCTAAAAATCAAATAAACAAGTTTTGGCCTTTAAACAGGCTTCCGTCAGAAATTAAAGCTCAAAAGGAGTTGCTATAATAGAGAGATATACCTCCAGGAAACGGATATGGTAAGCAGGTCGTTTCTCTGGATCCTTTGCCAGTGCAAGAAGCTTCTGATGTATCAGAACATCCTCCACTCTGTCCATGTTGACGTCAAGTCCATAACTGATATGAAATAAGTTCAAAGCAATAACTTCATCAGCAGCCAGCAAGAGAATAGAGTCTGTCCATTCTACAAGAGAAGAGACTGTGCTCGGAACAAGAAGTAAACTTTCAGATCAAAACCTTTTTCCTATGAAAATGAATGAAGAAACAAGATTCAGTTCAATTTTTTTTTCCTCTCTCAAGCGTAGGCTGAAATGCTAAAAACAGCCCATTTTTGGAAATCTCAACAACTTTTCTTTCTAATTTTACTTTACTGAAAAGCTAAATATCCATGTGCAAACATTAAAACATGCATATTCTTTTTTCTGGTTTTGAAAAATTCCCAACCAAAGCTCTAATCAATGAAATAGACTGCTTCAGCAAAACATTTTCAATCCAATCCAGCATTAGCTTTAGCAACTCAGAACTGATTCTTACTTTCAAAATCTAAACCACATATAAATATGAACTTTATGAATCGAAGTTAAAAATGAAAGAAGAACCTAGGAGGCAAAAGATTGAAATGAGAATCGAGTAGTTCGCGAAACAACTCAGGATTTGAAACAACTTCCTCATGACCTTTATCCATTAAGCGATTAAACACATCGTTTCTCACATCGTAGTTACTGAAACTCCCAAAGCTCCTCGGCGGCGACGAGCTCTCACCAACTCCTTCCGTCAAATCCATTTAATTTCACTTTCCTTTTTTCTCCTCTGCTAGCTAAAACCTCCATCTACTGCTCGGACTTCCATGAGAGAAACTCAAGAAAAGCTCCAGAAAGTTCAACTTCGATCCGCAGTGAGGATCTTTGACTGTTGGTAGAATCTTCAAGGAAAATAAAAAATATAATTGGTGAATTTGAAGTTTTGAATGGCAATGGAGGTCAACTTGGCCTCTGAAAAAAGTGTAGAGAGAGAGTAGTAGCAGGTTCGGTTTTTGTCCTAAATTTTCCTTTTCTGATAGCTCCTATGTTTAAAGCAGCTAAATGGATAGGGTTATTAGCTTTGGTGTGTCAGTATGAAATGTCTAAATTAACCTCAAGAACTATGAAATTTACTGGATCGTGATACGGAAAGAAAAATTACTTGAAAAGCTAGTTCGTACCAAAAGGCAAAACTAGCTATAATAACAACGCCCGCGTTTGATATGAGATTGTGGTAAAATAACCTAACTGTTGTTTTATAAAATCACAGCCACATGAAAAATTTTTAGTAAAAGATATACCGTAAATTTTTATTTTTGCTTTGTCAACCTACTTTTAAATCGATCTTATTTTTTTAAAATATTTAAGGAGTCATCTCCTATCTCAATAGATTTAAATAATGAAAATTAATTTTTAAAGTAAGTCCAACAACTTTTTAATTATATTCTTTAAAATAATATCAAATATTTATTTTTATTTTAAATAAAAAATAAAATATTAATTCATTTTAATAACATTTTTCATTTATCCTCTATTTAATAAAAAAAATGTAATTTTAACAAAATTAATAGTGATTTTTTCTCTCCTTAACTTTAAGGAGATATAATATGCCTCTTAAATAATTTTAAGTAATGAGAAATTTTTAAGAGATTGATATATGTATAAAATTTTGATTTTACTCTTTAAAATAAAAAATAAGTCTCACTTGAGAGATTATTGGACTTGCTAAGTTTTTTATTCTTTTTTTTTTAAGTTAGAAATAATTGATGAAATAAAATTTATTGTTGAAATACATACATAATTTTAGATAAAATAAAAATAAAAAGTGGATAATAAAATAAGGAATAAAATAAAAAGTATGGTTGAATTTACTCTTAACATTTTAATTAAATCCACATTAATCACATTGGTGATTATATGCTAACAATAAATTTAGTATAAGTTTAATTGGATGTGATGGAATCAAGTGCAATATAATTAAATATATATCTAATATAAATTTACATTTGAAATATTATTAATTATATTGCATTGTTTTTCTTGATATCTAACCAAACACTATCTTAAAGTTTTTATATTTTACTGTTATTGTTATTTGCTCATTTGAAATAGCTTTTATCATTACAATAAGTGGCATGTGCATTTAGCTGATAAATTTTGCCATTTTCTTTTTTTTTTCCTTCCTCTTTTTATCATTAATTGTGTACTTATTAGTGTATGAATAAAATACAACCTGTAACTACTAAATAAAATATAAGATTACAACAGGAAATTACAAGAAAATAAAAAATTAGAGATAACAACTGAAAATTACAACCAATTTAAATTATTACAAAATCCGAACCAAAAGAAAGAACAAATCTAAAAAAATAAATAAAATTGAAACAAAATCAGTCTGGCAGAATCCGGTAGAAAATTGTTAGTTTAAACATAAATTATAAAAATTATAAGAACATAAACTAAATTAAAAAAAAAAAAAAAAAGAAAACTCGAAGCCTGAATATTCAGTTTCCTTAAAACATATTCACCACCTATTTCCTTTACTATAGGTTAATTGATGTCTGTTTTTCAAAATACAACGAGCATTAATTTATTTGCTCATCAATAGCAAGGAATTACGGTGAATTTTCGTAGCATTTAAACCCAAGCATAAATGATTTGAGAGAAAAAAAAAAAAACAAGTGCAGAAAATGTGAGTGAAAGTGAAATTTTTTGTATTTGAAAATGAAAGAGGAGCTGTCTATCTATAGCCAATGGAGGATTTGGAGTTGTAGAAAT
>CAOJBK011002628.1:0-10674 GCA_948294925.1 Codiaeum variegatum | reverse complement strand
TTTACAAAAATGAAAAAATATGAAATTCACAAAATTATTTTAAATTGATGGATTATTCAACATTAAAAGGGTAAAATTTAATGTAATTTATGTATTGTGTAATTTCACTCAATTCAAATACCCGTTAATCTAATCAGTTTTTTTTCTCTCTCAACCCATCTACTGTTTGTAAATCTAAAATCAATTTCTTGGAAAATCTCCTAGCATGATTGTCGGAGGGAGTGCCCTTCCTTCTATTTTTCAGTTTTAATTTTTAGTAAGAGTTTTATTTCAAAAATAAATCATTTATTAAGACTGAGACCTTTGTGTCTTTGTTGTTCTACCACTATTGTCGGTCTTTGCTTGTTTTGTGGTGGTTTAGCTCCATCTATGGTGGTGATGGTGACCAAGGTATGGACATCTTCAAGTTCCTTGAGTCAATATAGGCTAGATCCAATTTTAATGTGTCTCCAAATCGAGTTTCTAGTCACCGCTTGGTTTGATTTGATGATCCTTTTAGGTACAAGCGGTTTATCATCTAGATTATTTGACTCTATTTTAAAAAAAAAAGAGGTGTTTGGTAAATAACTTTTTATAAAATTTAAGTTCTGTTTTGAGAAATTATTTCTACTAACTTATGAAAATTTAAGCTAAATGTGAATTTTTTTTTGGAGTTTATCAATTTAAAAAAAATTTCCTTTTATATATTATTAACAACATATATCAATTTATGTCATTTTAAATATTTCAACTAATTTTATTAAATACTACTATTTCAATCAGCTAACTTAAAAAGTTTTCAGTTTTTAGCTAATAGCTTGTAATTAGATTTTCAGCTTACAACTAGTTGTGTCAAACAAATTTTTTCATTTATAGGTGAGTGATAATCTAATTTGGATGCTTTTACTATCCTTCTTCCTTTTTTTCCCATTATTATTTAAAAAAAAAAAACTTAATGAAGAGTAGACATTATTTATTTATTTTTACTTTTATTATTTTTTATTTAAATTTAAGAAAGTGTATTTTAAGAAGTAGGGTTTTGACTTTCTAATATTTTTTTTTTCTATAAAAGTAACTAAACAAGTTAAGGTTTTGTATTTTCCAAAATATTTTATCTTCTTAAGTTTTGTTTGGCACAATTAACAAAAAAAAAAAAAAACTAGTTGAAAGATAAAAATCAAGTTAGAAACTGAAAATGTAATTATAAGTTGTTAGCTAAAAACTTATAAAATTTTAATTATTTGATTGAAATAGTAATATTTGATAAAATTTAGTTGAAATTATAAATGACATAACCAAATATACTTTATTTATAATATATAGAAGAACATTCTTTTTTAAAATAAAAAAAATATGAACATTTAACTTAAATTTTCATAATATAATAGAAGTAGTTTCTTAAAATAGAGTTTAAATTTTATAAAATAACTCTCTGTAAAATACTTCTTATTTAAAATGAAAGATATTTGACTTAGACAAATAATATAAAATCTAAATTATTTGTTTTGTCAACACTCTTACTGAACTTATCTCGTACTAAATGACTTTAAAGATTAGACTTTGTTGAAAACTAAAATCAATTTATATTTTCACGTATGTTTCAAAAAATTATATTTTCACATGGAATTTAAAATCGTTCATTTTTAAAAGTTTTGGAATATAAAAAAAAATTTAGATTATACTCTCATCATTCTAAAATATTAGTCTTATTTTGAAGTTAATGGTTAAAGTAAAAAATCCTTAACTTATTATTTTTTGTTTATTGATTTACCCACTAATTTTTTTTTTTAAAAGTATATAGTATTATAAAATGTAAATGATACTATAATATCTATATTAAAAATACTTTAGAGATTGTAAAAAGTCAATAAAATTATTACTTTGAAAGTTGTGCTCTCTTGTATTCTCTCTATCTCTCTCACTCAAGTTTTGAAAGTTCTATCACAGGTTTCAACATAGGGAAACCGCTGTCATCTTTGGCGAGCGATGAGAGTATATTTTCTTTCATTTTCTCTCATTTCTTTAACTAGTTTATGTACTTCTAGTAGAATAAATATAAGTTTTACAGTGAGGCCTTTGTATTTTTTGAGTATCTCCACTGTTGGCGACGATTTTGTGTTCAGTGAAGTGCTGTGATCTTCAAGGCAGTGGCTGGTGTTTACGGTTCAGACTTCTTATAGTGCTGTAATCCTCTTTCTCAATTGCATGGCTTGGTCCGTTTGGTGCAACTTCATGATCAACTTGTTGCCAAAAATTTTGAGTTCAGTTTTGTTGCCTTTCAGGCCGCCAATGGAATTTCACTCCCATCGTCTGAGAGGGTCTCAACGTTGGGTCATGATTGTAAGCCAAAGGATTGTGTTTCTTTGAATTGTTTACAATTCCTCTTTTATTTTTTGGTCGTAATTGTATTCAACAGTTGTATTGTCTAGGCTATATCCTTTTAGTTGAATGAAAAATATATTTCAAAAAAATATATATTACTTAGAAGCAATGGATTTAATTTAAATTTTAAACTAACATAAATTAGGCTTTAGAGAAGTAGCTTGTCAAAGAGACTCAATTCTCATAAGAGAGCAAACCTAGACTCTCACCTCATGGAAAAGAACCTTCTAATTATGTGTAAACACTTCTAGTTTAAGAATAAAAGATATAAGATAAATCAAACTTATAAGACTCTAAAATTAATTTTAATTTATCAAAGCCTTCTAGAAAATAATGATTAAGGAATATTAATTAATTTTATAGTCTCCAAACCCATATATTAATATATCATAATTGGAGTTTCATAAACTTCCAAAAAAGAGAAGAAAATAAAATATAAATATATATATTAAAGTTAAGATTAGCAACCAATCACATTTAAATTTAGTGAATAAGAAAGTAATTATAAATTAATCCCTAAATGAGGATAAAAGTTATGTTTAGTAATTTAAAATGAGAAACTAATTATAAAAAATCAGTGATTCACATTAGAAACTAACGGAATTCTATTTAGTTTTTTTTTTCATCTTGTTTTTATCTAAGAATGATACTTGATAGATATTTATTTGTCATTAACTATTTCTCTCATATGTGGACATTTAGATATTTATTTTTCTCAATCTCTTTTTTTTTTCTTCTAGAAAATGAATTAACATTTTGCCACATTTTATAGCTTCAATATGCATTCCATTTTGTTTTATATAATCTTAATTAAAAACAAATTTTTTAAAATGATATTATTGGCAAAGATTTTTTACAAATGCACAAGCACATTCTGTTTTTTTTTAAGCACAAAATGTCTTAAGTGGGTTTTAATTGTAGGAGGGACCTTTAAACTGGTATCACGCCCAAATTAATTCATGTTCGTGTCGGATATGACTTATTAAAGCGTCAAAACACTTCTTCAAGAGTTTTAAAATAATTGCATATTTAGGATTCGAACTTGAAATCTCTTATTAAGTTAGAAGAGTTTCATGTCAATTTATCCATACAAATATTCTTATTTTAAGAAACTATTACAATTTTAAGAAATTGATAAAGATGATTGTCATTGTTATTAACTATTATGGATGATTTTAAATAATGCAATTATGTATTTTTTTACACAACTTATTATGATGAGGGTAATTATTTATTTATTTGAGGCGTTTGGATTTGTAGAATGTGAAAGGTATACAATTTTGAGTATGTGAAACGTAGATAATTTTAAAATATTTCATTTATAAAAAAAATGTAATGTTTTATAATGTTATCCTTGTAAATAAAACAAAATTATATATATAAAAAATAGTGTATATGTTGAATTCTTATATCTCATGTGGAATTTTAGTTCTAACAAAAACAAGAGAATATGAAATTAATTTATGTATTGTGTAAATTCAATCAATTCAAATACCCGTTAATGTAATCAGTTTTTTTTTTTCACTCTCTCAATCCATCTACTGTTTGCAAATCTAAAATCAATTTCAAAATCTCTGACCATGGCTGTCGGAGGGAGTACCCTTCCTTTATTTTTCAGTTTTAATTTTTAGTGGAAGTTTTATTTCAAAAATAAATTATTTGTTAAGAGTAAGGCCTTTGTGTCTTTGTTGTTCTACCACCATTGTCGGTCTTTGCTTGTTTTGTGGTGGTTTAGCTCCATCTATGGTGGTGATGGTGACCAAGGTATGGACATCTTCAAGTTCCTTGAGTCAATATATATAGGCTAGATCCAATTTTAATGTGTCTCCAAATCAAGTTTCTAGTCACCGTTTGGTTTGATTTGAAAATTCTTTTGGGTACAAGCGGTTTATCATCTTCAAGGGGTAGATCTATGTATTGGTGTCTAAAATCATTTATCTTTAGCCTCATTTTTGTCCAAGATTCACTTGTTTATTCAGTTATGGGTTCTTATAGTCTGAACAAAGAGAGTTAACAAGCATCAATTGACCATTTAAAGTCTTCTATTGTTATAAATTGTGCTTAAAATTAACACTATAAACTATATAATCTATTTCTTGATAAACAACATCAAAAGTTCTACTCCACTCTTTTTAGGATTTATTTTATTTTAAAATATTTATTATTTTATATTTTACGGTCTAACTTACTCATGGGGTTTTATTTTTTAATCTTAATTTTTTTAAAAGTAATTTTCAATCTAATTAGGAAAAATAAAAACTAATTAAACAATATATAACTTATCTTCCAAATGATTCGAGCAATGACTTTATCCTGAAAAACAGCTCATGCCTGAAAAATGTCAAAAATATAAACCACTTTTAAAAAAAATAATAGCATTGGTGAATGAATATATGATAATTACTGCCAGCCCAAATATGTGGCAAGGCAACCATATTGAATATATGATAATTACTATATAAATTTAAGATATATTCATAAAAAAACTATCATGACCTATTATATAAAAATTAAAAAACATAAGTAATTTTATCTACACTAATTCAATAATAATTAAAATGCACATTTTTTATTTAAATTAAAACATGTGCCCATGACCATACAATCACATGATTCAGAGACCATATAAAAAATTACCATTATTAGAGTGTGTTTGAGTTCAATGTCCCACATATATTTTTTTTATATTTTTCATAAATTAGATAATATTTAAAAAAAAATTATAAATATATAAATTTATAATATGAACATTTATCGTTATAATATTTCTCAGTAAAATATTTTTTCATATAATTAGAGTTTTTTTAAAAAATATTTAAGAAGAATTACTAAAAAAAATAAGATAATTTATGAAAAAATATAATGAAAATTTATTTTTTGGCAAAAGTGAAAAAAAAAAGGGACTATAAAAAGGTGGATATATAGGCTTCTAGACAAGGTGAAGATGCAAATTAGAGAGTAAATTCACATGCTATCTTCTTGGAATCATCATAAGTTAGGTCAATTAAATTACTATCATTTACATAGGATAAAATTATTTAATAATTAGCAAGTTTGGATTTATTGCATTGGATTATCAGATAAACAATGGTAGCTTAGGTAAATTGTGTAAAAAAAATTAATGGAAAATCAATATAATTTAAACACGTCATATGTTAAGAAATAAAGTTAAAAAAAAGAAGAAGAATAGAATTATATGATTATTTAATATAAGAGAATTGGATAATAAATTTCATAAAAATGATTAATGAGAGTACTTTCATAATTTATTTTAATTATTTTAATTATTTGTCGTTTTGCAAGTCATAAGCTCATACTATTGCTAGAGAGGCCAATTCTATGTCAGAACATTCGAAGTGGTTCGATATCCATTCTCAGAATATCGTTTCTATTCTTGTCTCTAAAAGTTCTTAATGAAAATTTACCTTTATCCTTAAAAAAAATTATGAATTTGTTAAAATTCGTCATGACTCTAAATTTAAAAAAATAAAGAATTTAATATGTGAATTTTCAATTCTATGAATTCGAATAAAACCATCAATTCGTATCAAATGCATAGATTTCAAATCTATCATATCAATCCATTTCTATATATTAAAGTATTTTATCACTTATATTTGGTATATCAAATAAGTCTATATTTAAATGTGTGAATCATAAATTTTATCCATAAATGTTAATTACTAAGGGCTCATTCGGTATTATTTTATGTTTTTCATTTAAAAAAAAATTAAAATAAGATTTTATTGTTTATTATTTTTTATTTCCTATTTTCAATTTTTAAAATAAATATGAAAAAGATAAAAAAATATACTTTTTAATATTTTATTATTAAAAATATAAAAATAAAAAAGTTAGAATACTACTGAATGAGTCCTTAAATTTTGAATCACCAAGAAACAGAAATAGGTTCTCATCTATTATATTTTTAACTTGCACATTTAAAAAATTGCAATTTGCAGGGAAGAATTGAGGATGTTGCTTAGAAGCAAAATAAAAGACTTGCATGTGATGATATCACTAAAGAAATTATAAAAGTGCAAAGTAGCACCAAACCAAGAAAAGGTTTGTTGAACTTTCTTGGCTATGGTAGATTTCAACTGTGTGAGAAATCTTTAAATTCGTATAATGTCTAGATTAATTCCCGTTCATATGGGGTAAGATCCGTTAAGACGGTAAAATACTTTCTCAAGAGTTTTAAAAGTATCTATATACTTAGAATTGTAACTCGAAACCTCTACTTAAGTTAGAAGAGTCTCGTACTAACTCATTCACATCCGTTAAGATACCTTTATCAATATTTAATAACTATAACAATTCACATTTTTCCTGTTAGTGCGCCTTCACCTAAATTAATACTATTAAAAGTTAATCAAAACTGACTTCAATATGTTTGGCTTTTTATGATGTTGATATTCATTAAATTTATTATTTTTTAGGATAAAAATTTAATTTACTCTCTATTTTTTTTAAATATTTAATTAAAGATAAAATTAATTTTTAGTATAATTAAATCCCTTAATTTATAATTTTAATCATTATTGTAACCAATATTTGAATAGTCTAATTAATTATAATAAACCTTCCAATTTCCTTGCAATTTCACTTAGCCTTCCAATTTGTAGCATGTGCCCTTAAAGCTATGTATAGGAAGCTTCGAGCTGAAGCCTAGGAAAGAAGATGTAATTTACTTAATTAATTTTTATTATACATATATAAAAAAAAACAAAATTTCTTTGTAATTTGGCCAAAAAAATTCAAATTTCTACAGAGTAAAATGGATCATTTTTCAAGTAATAGCTTCTGAAAATTCCAAGTCAATTTCTAAAAGGTGACGCGCAGGCTAAATTTGATGCTTACTTTAGAGACTTAATCATTTCCATTTAATAATTAATCATATAAAAATGATAAATAAAAATTTTGAATTTGTGGTGGCTTTGCACTGCACATTTTGAATTTATTTGTGGAAAATATGTTGTAGTAGTAGTTTATAAGTTTTGACTTTCATATAAAGTATATGCTGAATTTCATGAATATATGTACTCCCTCTGTAAGAAAATAAGAGAAAGGTGTTTCATATTTTTGAATAAATATATAGTGCAGGAGATAGAAGAAGTCTGGAAGAAAATAAAAAGATGGAGAAATAATATTTTATTCAATAATCATAAGATCATATATAAAGGTCAAGAGATATAATCCTAATACAATTAAACAATTAATAAATATATTAATCAAATATACTAAGAGATAAAAACTAACAACTAATCTAGATAATATCTTATATTATCTCTAATTTATTTATTTTTATTATCTTTAATACTGTCTTGCAATCATAGTAGTGTTCAACTACTGTGATTGGAAGTACATTAAAAGTGGATTTTAATTTTATTATTTTTAATACATTTATACTGAAATAAGAGTCCATTACGCTTATCAATATCGAACTCAACCTATATATTTTAGTTTTTAACCATTTTTTAGAGTAAAAAATTTGAAAATTTAAAGAAGAAAAATTGAGAATTTTGCTCCAAACTCAACCTATGTAACACTGACACGATCATTTTCAAAAAATATATAGAGACTTATGAGGGACCCAATATCGATGGTCCGATATAGAGATACACTGAATGAATAAAGTGTCTGAGCTTCGTAGAACTGAATGCACTAATGAATTTGGAAATTCTTACAATGAGCATTAAAGAAAAAAAAAATATTTATGTTTTTTCATTGAATGAAAATAGATCTAAAAAGGCAAAATTTTTTATGAAACATTTATTTGACTGAGCTTACACAGTAAATTTATTATATATATGTAAAATCTAGAATGTTTATTGACAATTAGAGCCGTAGAGGTAAAGTGTTGTTTGTCTTAATTTAACGAGTGGCTTAACCTTTGGATTATTAGATCTAATTAAGTAGAGTAGCGCAACGTCTAAACCGCGGAATTTTAATTTTTGCCAACAATGCAGGTACTGAATACATGGGATAAATTTTATTAGATAACTTGTGTGATTTGTATATCCATGAAAAATAGATGGGATAAGATAAGATCTATAACATGTATAATATATATGAATATTAAAAAAAAAAAACCACAAATTGTAAAATTTCTTCCATAAAAATAAAAATAGTAATATAATAAAATTTATTACTTAATATAACCAAATAATAATTGTAAAAGTTAAAAAATATATTATTTCAAAACAAATTAGAGTTATTAAGATATATATATATAATTCTTGTGAACAAAAAAAAAACAGTAGTTTAATTTATCTCAAAAGTTGATGTTCATTCCTAGCTAATAATATTGGAGTGAATAAAAAAAATCTAAAAGTATCAATCTTTTTGATGAATTAATACATCTTTTGAGTAATAGGGCATATGCATTTATCAATTCCATTTATAACCCACAACTAAAACAAAACTGAAACATCGATTAAATCCACTTTAACAGGCAACAGTGACAAAAAAAAAAAGAAGCAATTTTATCACACAATGAACAAGTCCTACAGATAAAATCAAATCATCTCAAGCCCACAACGAATAAGATGAACAGAGATTAAAAAAATTCAAACGAAAGGAAAGATTAAAAAGACCGATGGGGAAAAATCTGCTGAATGGTGAAGGGACGACGACAACAAACAAGAACAATACAAGAAATAGAGAATCGAGGTAACATATAGCAAAATGAACGATGGAAGAAAATAGAACAATATCGCAAGAGATTGACAAATAATGGAAAAGGAGAGGAGAGAAAGGAAGAAGCAGAGAATCGAGGTAACATACAACAAAACGAACGATGGAAGAAAATAGAACAATGTTTCAAGAGATTGACAAATATTGGAAAAGGAGACGAGAGAAAGGAAGGAGTAGATATGATGGAGCCGGCGGAGAGAAAGATGACAATATGCAGAACTAAAAAACCTAATAGGAAACAAAAGTTAGAAGGAGAGAAAGAGAACAATAGTAGAAGAAAAGGAGAGATTCTCTTTGGCAAGGCTAACGAAGACATCCGATAAGAAAATAGGGATGTAGGAAACTTAGATCTATAATGGAAAAGTCAAACGACGCTAGGGTTTAGGAGGGGGCTAAAACGAATTGGGAGAGAACTTTTTTTTCTTTTTTTCTTCACCTTCTTAAGGATTTTTTGAAGGGTTTATAAGATATGAAGTAGTGTCAAGATAAGCTCTTCTAAGGTGACATGCAAGCTATGATTGCATATGTTTGCGCCTTCACCTAAACTAATACTACTTTTGAAGCTCTTCTTGAAGCTCAAATCCATCCAAGCAACTTCTTGAAGCTTTTTGAATAAGATGTAAAACATCATCACTCCACCATTGAAACTTGAAAATTCAAAGATTACCTTTCAAATTTAAAGAAACTTATAGATCTAAGATTTTCCATTGATTTGAAACTAATAGATCTTAAGGTGCCTCTGAAGGCTCGATAAAGCGCCTCATCCCTGGTGGTTTGCAACTTCACCAAATGTTTAATACTCCAAGACATGTGCTTTGGGATCTTGGCTACCATCATACTTGTCTATCCGAGGTTGTTTGAACTTCTCAGGCATTTGAAACTCTTCTATGTTCCTGGAAAATGGAGATCTGAGGTATAGAGAGAAATCTCTCCTTCTGTTTGGTTTCGGGCCTTCTATCCCCTATACATATCTTCTGACCTCTTCCCTGAGTGTCACTCTAGACCCATGGTGGATCGAGGCCTCCTGATCTTCTCTTCTGGGGTTGCCATGCCTACTTGCATGTTCATGCCTTTATTTTGAACCCCTGAGAGATCTACTCCGACGATACTCCTCTCTCCTGTTGGTAGCAAATCTATCTCCTACTGCCTCCCTTTCATTTACCTGCTGTCTTCCACCCCTATCTTCCTCGTCTGGCACTTCTAGCACATATCTATTCTAGTTCCTCTCTCCTGCAGGCCTGGCTCCAGCTGTATCAGTGGGGATATTAACATTCACTCCTCGATTCCCTGCTGGAGGGTTATTATCAACTCTTGCTGGTAGGTCAGGCCTTTGAGCTGCTTGGAGTGGTGAACCTAAGGGAACAAGGTTGGTGATTAGGCCGTACAACGCAGCTACTAGATCAGGAGTTGCTTGAGGCAATATGGGTTGTGAAGCCGGTGTGGAAGGGCTTAGGATCTGAGGTTGACTCATGAAACTCTAGAGGCTTTGTAAGGAAGCAGCTAGATTAGCCAAAGCTGCAGTTAGGTTTTGGTGTGGTGGAGGTGTGTTTGCTGCTGGGTTTGTATTGGTAGGAGGAGGACTATCCTCTACCATGCGGGTTTCATCATGGGTTTGTT
>CAOJBK011001566.1:0-15755 GCA_948294925.1 Codiaeum variegatum | reverse complement strand
ATGCCTACTTTCATGTTTATGTCTCCGTTCTGAACCCTTATGGGATCAACTCCTGCGATCCTCTTCTCTCTTACTCCTGGCTTCACTGGCAGTGAATCTATCTTCTGCTACCTCCCTCTCATCTTCTTACTGCCTTTCACTTCCTTCTCCCACTCTTTCTTCTCTGACTGACACTTCTAGCACTGATCTAATTTTATCCTTTTCCCTTGTAGGCCTAGTTGGTAGAGCTCCTGCTATGTTAACTGGAGCATTGGCGTTTAGTCCTCTATTCACCACAGGCAGGTTATCGTCAACCTAGGCTATTGGTTGGGTTTCTGACTTGGCTAGAGTGGTGGAAGTAAGGGGATAAGGTTGGTGATTAGATTCTGCAATGCAACTACTAGATCTGGGGTTGCAAGAGACTGCGCTGGTTGCGAAGCTGGTGTGGAAGGACTTGACATTTGAGGTTGTCCTATAAAACTTTGGACACTTTACAGAGAAGCAGCTAGATTAGTCAAAGCTGCTATTAGAGTTTGATTTGCTGAGGGTGTGCTAGCTATTGGATTTGTGTTAGTGGGCGGAGGATTGTCCTCCACTATGTGGGCTTCATCATGGGTTGGTTCCATTATGAGAGATTTTACTGTAATGCCAACTTTGGAATGTTCTTATCAGGAAACTTTATGTTTTCCACAGACGGTGCCAAATGATGCGTGCAGTATGATGATCACGCTGTTGAAGACTAATTCCTCTAGTTAGGTTAGAACTACTTACATAAGAAGAACACTGGTCATGGGTGGCCGAATGTTGTGTCCGGCGATAACCCTCCGACACTCTAGTCAGAATCTTTGTTAAGATATAAAGCTCTCAAAGATGGATTTTAGCTTAGAGTGTGCTTTATGTGTAAGAGTTACCTGTTATAGGACTTTGGATGTTGTATTTATAAGGTGAACACCCTATTAGTGGGACACATGTCTGCTCTAGGTGCATTGTAGGGTACCTCATGATGGGACTTGTGAGATCTGCCCCTGGTGAACCCTAACCACCAAAGGCTAATAAGATAAACTCTGTTGGATGCTTGGGGTTCGGAGGTGTTGAAGGGCTCGGACGAACCCTAAATAATTAGTCGAGGCCAAACCTAGCTAGTGTTGAGCCCTATCAATTGGCTCTAAGATTGTGTGACTTTCATGAACTAATTTTTGGATTTGTTTAGTTTTGGTCTCTACTGAATTTGATTATGCCTGGTGATTTTTGAGATGCTTGTCTTTGGGGTTTTATTGTTCGACTTATGCGGAACCCTTGTCTGTTTTCTATACAAATGTATTATACATCCTATATATGGTGATTTATGTCATGTGGAAGCATGTGGAAGCATGTGTGGGACTAATTTTCAATTTCGATTTGCTGATATTTTGTTCAAAATAGTCGACTGTGTTACTTGGATGTATCAGTCCTTTCTATGTCCTTTTGGTTTGATAATGGCTTATTAATTTATGAATGTCCTGACATATTTATGGTGGTAAATTTTAGAGGTTCAGTGTTTTGTTTTGGTTAGTTGTATTTTCTACCTTTTCGATTCTTTATTCATCCAGATTTCCTTGTAATATTCTTTTAGCTTTCCATCTCTCTTAATGTAAATTAGTGATGATGTTTTTTTTACATAACAATTGGTGATTGAAGATCCTAGGTGTTCATTGGAGAAACTATTGGCTATGATAGTTGTATCGCTATTTGTTATGTTGTTCCCTATATTATAAAAATTAACAAAATTTGATTTTTTTATAATGTGGATTAAATGTCTAAGAGAGGGTAAATTGGACTATTTTGCATCTGATTCAATTTACTACATAGATTAGATCATAAAAGTACTAATGTAATGAGAATAAGATAAATCACAATGAAGGCTCAAATAGGATTTGACAAAGCTATCTGTCTTTTTCCTAAAACTGATTGTTTAGATATCACAAACAGTTGAGTTAAGATATCTCTTGATATTCTGAGCAGTTGGCCAATTATTAGATTAGATCTCTGTGGCTCAAATCAAAATGAGTAAGTTCAGTTTTAGAGTGAAATCTGTTTAATGAAAGTGAACAGAAGTGTCATATATAGAATTAGCTAATGAAACTAATGGGAAGATGTATGCAACACTATATAGATAGAGCAGACACAGAAATTTATACTGGTTCGGCACTAACGCCTACATCCAGTCCCCAAGGATACCACCTTGAGTGTTTCACTATCAGCTCTATTTTAATATGGCTAGAGTAGCCCTCAAATAGGTTATCCTTATACAATCTAACCCCAACAGAGTCCTTCCTTGACACAACTGATCCCTTCAAAATTTCACTTAGGCTTTTGAAGACCTATTCACTACTATCAAAAGTAAGTGAATCTCACAGGCTTTGGAACAGGCGGCAGTGATAACCCAAACTCAACCATAAGCTTACACAGGTGCTTGGAACTTTTATAACTCTTGAAATACAAAATACAAAGGAAATTTAAATCAATTTATTACAAAAGTCCTATGTGGATCAAGACTTTTAATGCATTAGAAGGGAATTTTGGATGAAGAAAAGACTTTTAAGGTAACTCAAGCTTCATAAATAGGAAAATGCATGAACTAGCTTGAGAGCATGATTTTAAATACACAAATCTTTTCTTTTTAATGAAGAGAGAATGGTGTTTTCAAGACTAATGATGAAAAACATTTTGAATGCTCAACTTGAAAACTTTTAAGACATTAGATGCAAAACACTTCTCTTCATCAATCCATTTCTAGATTGAACAAGGTGTATTTATATATTTAGACAATTACAGTTGTTAAGAAATAAAAATTTGAAAATCAAGAAAAGAACAAGTTCAACAGCTAGAATAATTGCCTTTGTCTCTAAATGACAAATTGTCAGATTTCTTAACTCTGATTCTAACAAATTGACACATTGATGTTAGAAATTTCAGAATCTATCTACTGAGGGAAAACATTTTATAACGACATTAGAAGATAGCCGTTTGGATTGATGAAGAAGAAGTATGATCAAGTAAAACCTAAAAGAATATTCCTTTTACAAAAATAATATCCCAAGAAAAATAACAAAAACAGATTTCTTAAAGACAACTCCAAGGTTGGTTTTTCAAAACAAATTTTACTAGGTATAGGACTATAAGACAAGACGTGAGATCGACTGAAAAGACTGATCCACTTAACACAAGCTACAACTAAGGAAAACTAAGTGAAGTTTCTCTAGTTGTCTTTACTTCTGATACTAATACTGGATCAAATAGTCATTCGATCAGTTCACCTATCATCTGATACTGAATATAACTCAATAGGAATGCTAAACATTCATCTTGAGATAGAAAGTCTAATGTCCATCTGTACACTTAGAACCATAATTAGCTAATCACATCAAATTAGTTTTATGGTAATCAAAAGTACATTGTTAACCTATGAGGCTAACAATCTCCCCTTTTTTATGATTACGAAACTAACCCCCAAAGGCAACAATTCTGAATGAAATATATGATAAAATATACCAAGATGAAATAAAACATATATCAGACAAGGCTTTCCCTGAGACTAATGACATCATGAAAAAGTACATCTAAGAAAGCAATAAGAGCAAAACATAACTGAAAACACATATTTCATATAACTGGAGTCAACATTCATATTAAAACAACTAAAAAAAATATTGGTTCCATTAAGCAATAGCCATCACATTGTTGCCATAAGACATTTTCAATAATAATCTCCTCCTTTTGTGATCAATTAAAAAGAAAGGGGTCCAATTAATATGCAAAACAAAAAGTTATCAAGTTCAAACAAACAAGAAAAAACTTGAAACATATAAATAGAAAAACATTTAAATAAGAACAACAATAGCTACCTTAGTTAAACTGGATAGGTGAAATAATGAAATGCATCAATCCTCCCCTTCTGATAACACTTCCTTCATGACAAACTTCTTTCACTCTAGCTTTTTCTCAACTTTCTTCTCCCATTTCTCTAATTTCTCTTTCTTTTAACCTTTTTCTCTTCTTCTGACTTCTTTTTCTTCTCTGGTTTCTCTGGGAATATCATTATTTTTTTAAAAATCCCATTTCCAATAGGAACCTTCAAATGCCTTATGACCTTTGTCAACTGAACTAGATAAGGCATCCTAGCATGACTCTTTACATCACACATGAGGTGAAAAATGAACACATGCATATTATATTTAACCTTTTTGGTAATAGCCCACATAATGATGGCATCCATTTTTGAAACCTAATCCAGGCTTTCTTTCTTTGGACCTATGAAGTGACATAAGAACTTGTGCAACACCCTTTCATGGAGTCCATACTTCATAGAACTTCTCACATTTCTAGAGCTTTCATTATCCATAACCTCCTCCATTAGATACTTATCCACATCAAACTCTGGAACCTTTTATAGAATCTTCTTTTCATTTTAGACTTCAATTCCCTCATTAGGAATCCCCAACACAATGCTCAGTAAATCAACATAGATAATATATTTGTTACTTTTCATTGTTACTTCCATCTCTATTTCTGAAAGCTTTTTCAGTAACATGAAAAGCTCTTCTACTGTAGATTCAAAAATAGTTTCATAGTCAGTCAGGAATCTAACCCATTCTTAAAACATGAACCACTTACTAAACTTGTGCTTATCAATACCAAACACTTTCCAGTCCACTATTTTGGGAGGATAAAAGGTTAATCTTTTGGGTTCAATAGGTTGGTAAAAGGAACTAGAGGACTCATGAGTTGTGTTGGTTACATTAGTGGAGGATTCTGATTTTCGTTTGGCCATTTCTTTTATGAACACAATGAAGAAAGGTTTTTAGGTTTTTAAAATTTTGAAGTTTAAGAGAAAATAAAATTTGAGTGTTTTAGAAGATGAAGTAGCCGCTTTATACATGCACCAATAGATTTATATAGAAGCATAGTTATCAACCAAGACACATCAAATCAATTAGAGGCTATAATTACCGCCCTTTCTCAGAAGTGGTTTCCTTAGGAGTGACTGTCAATTTCCATAAGGATGTAACTGACAAGCAGCTGTCAGGGTAATATGTTCCAATAAGAAAATTTAGAATAACATAATTAAAAATAACCAAAAACACACAAAAATTCCCATTCTGACATGTGTACACACAAGATCAGAGATTTCAGTAGTTTGTCTGCTATCTCTTTCTCTCTCATCACATTTTTCAAATTCAAAATTAATGCATATCACATCAGGTTTCTTATGTCAATATCCTAATTAGATATCAGAAGCACTTCTATATAAGGACATATTAGGAGATATCTTTAAAACCAATAACTTTGACCTCATACTAATGAATTGAATAAATTAAATTGAGGGAAATTAATACATTCTTCATTAGTTGACTATCAGCTCATGCATCTCAAACAAATGAATTCTAACTCTAATCAAATCCATTCTCATCTAATAACAAGTAAGACAAAATATATTAAAGAAAGGTTAAGCAAATGTACCCATACCAAGACTTCTTCTGATCTTACAGAATTGCTCTTCGTTGAGTTAGCTTGGTGAGGGTATCAGCTAGTTGTTGATCTGACAAGATAAAATCAAGCCTTATGTCCCTTTTTTTGCACGTGATCCCTGACAAAAGTGATGTCTGATCTAAGTATGCTTGGTTATTGAGTATAAGACTGGATTTTTAGAAATGTTGATTGTGTTTGTGTTGTAGCATCTAATTGGAATATCTTTGAATGTAAAACCATAATCTTCTAGTTGTTGCTTCATCCAAAGAATCTGAGCGACATAGTATCTAGCTGACACATATTCTGCCGCTATAGCAGATAGACCAACTGTGGTCTGCTTCTTGCTGTACCAAGATATCAAGCAATCACCTAGAAACTGACATGTTCCAGATGTGCTTTTCCTGTGAACTCGACTTCCAGCATAATCAGCATCATTTTATCCTACTAGCTCCAAATTTCCACCCTTAGGATACCATAAACCTAATTCAGATGTTCCCATAAGATATATGAATATTCTTTTAACTGCAGCTCGATGAGATTCTTTAAGATCTGCTTGAAATCTCACTCACAAATAAATGCTAAAATGAGTATCAGGTCTTCTGGCTGTTTGATATAGGAGGGATCCAATCATTCCTCTATATTCCTTTATATCTACAGACTTTTCATAGTCATCTTTCTTTAATTTTCACAAAGGACTGATGGAAGTACCAATACTCTTCAACTTTTTCATTTAAAACTTCTTTAGCAACTCTTTTGTATACTTGGATTGACAAATGAATATGACATCATGTATCTATTTGATTTGAAGAACCAAAAAGAAGTTAAGCTCACCCATGAGGCACATCTCAAACTCACCCAGCATATCTCTTGTAAACTGCTCGCATAAGGATTTGTTAGTTAACCCAAAAACTATGACATATATATAGATTTGTATAATGAACAAATTGTTGTTGTGAGTTTTGATGAAGAGTGTGGTATATACTTTTCCATGTGAAAAGCCTTTCTTTATGAAGAATGTGCTAAGCTGATCATACCATGCTCTAAGAGCCGGTTTCGAGCCATACAAAGCTTTTGACAGCTTATAGACATGATCGGGAAACTTGGGATCTGTAAACCCATGAGGTTATTCCACATAGACTTGCTATGATAGATGACCATTTAGAAATGTGCTTTTCACATCCATCTAATATAGAGTGAAATTGTTGTAACATGCAATAACACATAGAAGTCTAATTTTCTCAAGCATAATGACTAGTGCAAATGTTTAATAATAGCTAAATATACCTAATTTATACTTCATTTCTTTTCCATTATAGGTATCTAATTGCATTTAATTTGTTTATTTTGGTGTGTTTTTAGCTTTTCGAGTTCTAGGTACTAATTCGGAGCTAAATAGTGGAATATATCGGAATGGGCTTACAAAAGGAGCATAAAAGAGTTAAAAATTAAGCAAAGGCAGACTTATTGGTATAGCTCACAAGCGTGACCAATGCCTGTGAGTTGGAGTGCAACTATTGGAACAGGAAGGGAAGCTAGGAAAATAAGGCAAGAGGCTCCAGGGAAGTCACGAGCATGGCTCACGACCATGAGCCTAGATAGAGCTACTATTTCTCAAGCCTTCAAAGTAGAAATCAAGACAGAACCTTCCAGTGAGATCATGGGTTTAGGTTACAGCCGTGACCCAATATACAACTATTATTTCAAGTTATTATTTCAGGCCTATCTCATGGGTATGGGTCATGGCCATGAACAGTGGTCGTGACCTCAATTTCGCCAGCTGTATAAAAGCCAGATTTCTGTAAGAAAACAGAGTCCAGAAATTTCTAACCTCTTTAGCTTAAATAGGAAACCCTAGCAGAGCTAAATAGGAAAAAAAATCACATAAAAGACTAACAAATTAATCAAGAACTAGAGATCGAAGTGAAGATTAAGCAAGATTCATCAAGAATTTATAGGATTTTAGGTATTGGGCTAAGAATTCCTTATAGGTTTCTTAGTTCTCTCTTATTTTCCTTTAATTTTCTTTTGTAACTTTGCTATTGTGAACTAAATCTTTTTGTTTACCTAGATTAGATGAGTATTAGCTACTTTGTATGGATTTATTGACTTTAATACTCAATGGATGTTTGAAATTATTTTTAAGTAATAATTTTAATTTATATTATCTGCAGTTTTTCATCCACAATTGCATGTTTGTTGATGATTATGGTTACCTCTAGCGATAGAAATTTTAGGTATTGAACACTTGAAATTGTTTGGATTTGCTATGATTGCTAGAGATAGATTCATAGACACCTAGGGTTAAATTTATTTCATATGAAACTTAATGCTATTTCTAATTGATTGGTTGTGAGAAGAGATTCCCTTCCTTTACTTAGGATTTAGAGATTTAATTGCTTGAGAAAAAATTTAATCTAATTTTGATATGAATAAACCCACTTGAAGTATAATTCCAATTGCCATTGAGTTACTGATTGCCCATATAATTTAGTCTAATATGAGTTGAAGTCTAGGTAAACATTTTTTGATCTTGTTTTATATCTTTGCATTTGTTTTCTTAGTTAAATGTTTAATTTAATTTAGTCTAGTTAAAGTTTAAATTAAAGCATAGAATAAATTCATCAATAGTGGAGGAGAGTGAGTTAGTGATTAACTAATCAAACATATATGAGTCCTTTGGGAGAACGATATCGGGATTCACCATTTTTTTATTACTTGATACGATCTCGTACACTCACGGGTGTGAAGTAGAGTTTTTCTCCATCAATGTCTCATTCCTTCTTGCTGATTGTACCCTTGAGCTACCAATCTTGCTTTATTTCTTATTACAATTTCGTCATCGTCTAACTTATTCTTGAATACCCATTTAGTTCCTCTGACTGTATGATGCTTTGATCTAGGTACCAACTTCCACACTTAACTTCCAATGAACTGATTCAACTCTTCTTGCATAATTGTAATCCAATTTTCATTTAATTATGCTTCATCACATGTTTTGGGCTCCATTTGAGAAACAAATTCCTCCTCATCATGTATTTGTTTGAATGCAGATCTAGTTAGCCTTCCTTATGATGGACTATCGAGTATTGCTACTCCTGAATGGTCCTTGTGATACTTCTAATCCTTAGGTAGGTTAGATTTGATATCTTCTAGAGTAGATGGATCAAGTTCTTTGACATTTGACTCTTTATCATCTCCAAACTTTTCTGCCTCTGATAAATTATCTTCATGTTTTTTAGCATGGTCTTCATCTGAATCACTATGTTTATCTTTCTTCTCAAAAGAGTGGTTAGTTTCATTAAATACAACATGCATAGACTCTTTTACAATAATTGTTCCTTTATTGAATATGCGATATGCTTTATTAGATGTAGAATAACCTAGAAAGCTACCTTTATCGTATTTGGATTCAAATTTCCTCAGGTAATCTTTCTTGTTGTTAAGAATGAAACACTTACATTTGAACACATGGAAGTATGTGAGATTTAGCTTTCTACCTCTCCAAAGCTCATATAGAGTTTTGTTTAGCTGAGGTTTGATTAACACTTTATTGAGAATGTAGCATGCAATATTGGTAGCTTTTGCCCAAAAGTACTTAGGCAGTGCTCTCTGATTAAGCATGGTTCTGGCCATCTCCTCTAATGTTCTGTTCTTCCTCTTGACTACCACATTTTGGTAAGGAGTCTTGGGTGCTGAGAAGTTATGAGAAATACCATGCTCCTTACAAAATTGTGCAAATGCATTATTTCAAACTCTCCTCCATAATCACTTCTAATAGATGTAAGTTTGTATCCATTTCATTCTGCACTCTTTTACAAAAATGTCTAAACTATGAGAATGTATCAGATTTAGTAGATAAAAATAAAACCCAAGTGAATATAGAGAAATCATCAACTATCATAAAATCATATTTGTTATCAGTCATACTGCATGGTGTGATAGGACCAAATAAGTCATAGTGTAATAGCTCTAGTGGTCTATTGGTAGAGATTACAAACTTAGTTCTGAATGAGGATCTGATATGTTTGCCCTTTTGACAGGCATCACATAAGTGATCCTTTTCAAATTTTGGCATTAGGCAGTCTTGAGACTAAGCCTTCTCTAACCAAATAACTTATCAGAGTCATATTAATATGACACAGACATCTATGCCACAACCAACTATTATCATCCACTAAAAGTAGGAACTCTTTAGTAATGTTCCAATCATTTAAATTGACAACATATACCTTACCAGCACGTCGACTAATGAATATTGTTTTTCCATCTATTGTTGATTGAACTTCGACATAGGTAGCTTCAAATATAACCCTTTTGATCTTGTCACATAGCTGATTTAAACTTAGCAAGCTATACCTTAACCTTTTGACCAGTGAAACTTTATGGATAGGAGGTTTGGACTTTTTAGTGCCTATTCTAATGATCTCTCCTTTTCTTTTATCTCTATATTTCACATAGCCTAACTGGATTCATTTAGCTTAGAGAACTTCTGACGATCTCCTGTCATATGTTTTGAGAAGCCATTGTCCAAGTGTTAATCATTTGATTTGTATGTACTGCTCAAACATTCCTACAAGACAATCATTTAGATTTAGATACACAAGCTATGTTGTGTCCTTTTGGATTAGAAGGCTTGGTTACCTTGGGAACCCATACATATTTTTCATAGCGAGCCTATTTAAAATAGTGGCTGGATGGATGTTTAGACTTCTTATAGTAAGAGCATACAAGGGTAGCTATTTTCTTTCTGTTAGATACAGATGCAACATTAGAAGACTTACCGATTAACTCATTCATAACTACGTTTTGCTTTTCAAATCCTTTAGAGAAATCTTCTCTTTCATTTGTAAGCTTTTTCATGAGTGAGTTGTCATCCTTTAGAATCTCTCTTAGCTTAATGTTTTCATTAGTAAGTCTATCATTTGACTTGATCAGACTACTATTCTGAAGCACACAACTAGATAGATTATCTTCTAATTTATGCAGTTTGCCAAGTAGAAACCCATGCTTCAAGCACTCAACATGCAATTCATTTTTTAAGTCCCTAAAGATAGCTTTCTCATCTTCTAGCTCAGTAAACTTCACTTTCAATTTTAGATAGGTTTTCTTAAGTGCCTTATACTCATCATATAGTTCCTTAAATACATGTTCCATACCATTATTAGAGTCAGAATCACTTACTTCTGATGCTTCTGTATTAAGAGCATCCTTAGGTGAACTCACTACAAGGCAGAGGTTAGCCTTTTCATCATGATTTTACTTCTTGTCTGAACCATTTGAGTCCTCATTGTTACTCCACATGACCAGTACTTCTCTCTTACCTTTCTTTTACTTCTTTATCTTTGGGCAATTAGGCTTAATATGCCCTAGCTTGTTACATTCATAGCAGATAGGTTCAGATGAGTCTTTCTTACTGGATTCAGATTAAGATTGCCTCTTGTCAAACTTTTCATTCTTTTTCCCTATTCTTCTCGTGAATCTTTTCATTTTTCAAGCAAGTGTTGCCATATCATCATTATTAGATGATTCAAATTCTTCCTCAATAGCTAGAGTAATCCCTTTCTTCTTTTTCACTTCATTCCTTTTTATAAGGGTCATTTTATATGAAAACAGCGATCCAATAGGTTCATCAAATGTAAGATCATCTTTATCCATTAGCACATTTATCTTTGAGTCTAATTCTTTTGGCAGTGACCTTAGAATCTTCTGTATCTGATTATATTCAGGCATCTGACAACCTAAGGCACTAAGCTGATTTACAATGTTTGTAAATCTAACGGTCATCTCTGAAATGCTTCCAGGTGGCTGCATCTTAAATTTCTCATAACCTCTCATGAGAACATTAATCTTTGCATCTTTAAAAACCTTGATTCCTTCATAGGTGTTCCTAAACTTGTCTTAAATATCTTTCATTGTCTTGCATCCTAAAACCAAATTAAATTCATAAGGTGTTAGCACACAATGAAATATATTCATAACCTTAGAATTCTGAGCTATTTGAGCCTAGTCAGCTTCAACATATTTTTCTTTTGGTTTATCAACCACTTCACCATCAACCGTCTTGGTTGGCTTTTTAGTACCCTTGTAGATAATAGTCAAGGCAGTGATATTAGTAACCTAAAAGAAGTAAGTCATTCTATTTTTCTAATAGGCGTATTGAGTACCATTAAACAGAGGTGGTCTATTGACTTATTGCCCTTTAGGCAATAGTAGTGAATCTCTAGCCTAACTAGCCATTTAGTGGATCTTTCCTTTAGGATGTTAAGCCTATAGATTAGCAGAGACCTTCTCTGATACCAATTGATAATGCAAATTACATGTCTAAGAGGGGGATGAATTGGAATCTTTTGTGTCTGTTTCAATTTATTGCACGTATTAGATCCTAAAAGTACTAATCTAATAAGATTAAGATAAATTACAATGAAGGCTCAAATAGGATCTGACAGAGCTATCTATCTATTCCTTAAAACTGACAGTTCATATATCACAAAGAGTTCAGTTAATATCTCTCCTAATATTCTTAGTAGTTGGCTAGCTATTGATTAGATGTTTGTGGCTCAGATCAAAATCAATAAGTTTAGTTTTAGAGTGAAAATAGTTTAATGAAAGTGAACAGAAGTTTCAGATGTAGAATCAACTAAGGAAAATACTGGGAAGATGTATGCAACAACAAATGGATAGAGCAGACACAAAAATTTATATTAGTTTGACACTAATGCCTACATCCAGTCCCCAAGGTTACAACATTGAGTATTTCATTATCAGCTCTATTTCAATCTAGCTAGAACAACCCTTAAATGGGTTATCCTTATACAAGCTAACCTCAATAAAGTCATTCCCTAACTCAATTGATCCCCTCAAAATTTTACTTACGCATCTGAAGACCTATTCACTACTATTAAGAGCAAATGAATCTCACATACTTTGGGACGGGCAGTTGTGACACCCCAAACTCAACCACAAGCTTACACAGGTGCTTAGAACCTTTACAGCTCTTGAAATACAAGATACAAATAAAACTCAAATCAATTTATTATAAAATCCCTATGTGGATCAAGACTTTTAATGCACTAGAATGGAATTTTGGATGGAGAAAAAGCTTTTAAGGTAACTCAAGCTTCATAAATATGAAAATACATGAACTAGCTTGAGAGCATAATCTTAAATGCACAAATCTTTTCTTTTTAATGAAGAGAGAATGATGTTTTCAATACTAATGATGAAAAATGTTTTGAATGCTCAACTTGAAAACTTTTAAGACATTAGATGCAAAACACTTCTCTTCATCAATCCATTTTTGCATTGAACATGGGGTATTTATAGATTTAGATAATTATAGCTGTTAAGAAATAGAAATTTGAAAAGAAAGATAAGAGCAAGTTTAATAGGTAGAACAAATTTGTCTCTAATAGATAAATTGTCAGATTTTTTAGCTCTGCTTCTAATAAACTAACACATTGATGTCAGCAATTTTAGAATCTATCTACAGAGGGAAAATATTTTATAACCACATCAGAAGACAACCATTAGAATTGATGAAGAAGCAATAAGATCAAGTAAAACCTAAAAGAATGTTCCTTTTACAAAAAAAGAATATCCCAAGAAAAATAACAAAAATAGATTTCTCAAAGACACCGCTAAGGTTGTTTTTTCGAAAAAATTTTACTAGGTATAGGAAAATGAGACAAGACATGAGACCAACTAAAAAGACTGATCCACTTAACACAAGCTACAGTTAAGGAAAACTAAGTGAAGTCTCTTTAGCTGTCTTTACATCTAATACTGATACTGGATCAAATAGTCATCTAATCAGTTCACCTGTCATCTGACACTGAATATGACTCAATAGAATGTTAAAAATTTATCAGGAGACAGAAAGTTTAATGTCCATCTGCACACTTAGAATTAGCTAATCTCATCAAATTAGTTTTGTAGTTATCAAAAGTACATTGCTAACCCATGAGGCTAATATTTTTAATATACAAAAAAATTAAGGGTATACTTATTTGCTAATTGAGCTTGAATATGAAAATTGCTCAATTTTTTTAAAGGTCCATTTCATACTTTTCTTCACCAATCGAAATTTGAAATCTATCAGACAAACAAGTCTAATAAGGGTGGCAAATGAGTAGGTATGAATAGGATCTATATGAGTTGAATAATATATAACTCAGACAACCATTTATAGATATCACATCTATGTAACTCATCTATCTCAATATACCCATTAGCCCATCTATTAAAATAAACACTTTTATTTTGAATAAATATATAAATAAGGAAATATAAAGAATTTTGTTTCATTATAAAAATTATTTAATGATTATATCCAAATAATCGAAATTGGAAAACTTTATTAATCTTATCTTTAATTTTTTTTCTATTTTAATTTTTTAGAAAAAAGTATAGCTTTTATTTATTTATTAACACTATAAGAAATATAAAAAAATCAAATAAATTAAGATAATTTTAATTAAATATAAAAATAATTTTAACATTAATAATCTTTTATAAAAATAAATTTAATAATTTGAGGCCTCTAATTAAAGAGACCTTAAGTAGCTATCTCGATAGTCCACCTAAAGTTATCTATTGAGAATGAGTTTAATATAACGACTAAAAGTGTAAATCACATTCAATTAGCAATATGTAATGACTACATAAGAAGATTGTTTAAATTCCTAACCTCCCTACTCTTTCTACTGAAAGATCTAACCCCATCTTTTATTTTGAAGGGATTACTACATTAACCTGATGATAAGCCCCAAATTCTTTAGTTTCTTTTCGTTATTTAGTTTTTTTATATTATCTTTTATTTCAATAAAGTTTATATCTCTAATTGTGAGAGTGAGTTTGTTATCTTTTTTATAGGTGACTTTCTCTCACTTTTGAGAGTTTTATTTAAATCATGGACATTAATAGATATAATTTTAGTTTTATTTTGAATCTTCTTCTTTAAGTTATAGTCTTTAATGTCAAATTTTATTATTAATCAAGAAAGCCATGGATGAAATCTTCTGAGAGAAAACTATGATTTGGAATATAACATGGAAGTTATTCCATAGTGTTTTTCTAGTTAGCTTTCTCAAAAGATCGATTTCTCATATTTTTGATATGTATTTAGTTGAATTTGATTTCAATTGTTTATGTGATATGACTATTTATTAATGAAATTTTATTTTATTTAAAAAAATAATGACTTGAAAATGTTTGCCAAATACAAATTTATTTTGTTTCATTAACCCTTCATCTTAACCCTAGAAAACAATGGATATTCAAAGGTCTGATACAACAAAGGCTAAATTGCACTCATTATCCCTCAACTTAAGAACTTGTTATAATATTGTCCCTAATTCGCAATTCAATACTTAAACTTTAATCTCATCTCACCCATTGTCCAATTAGCGAGTAATTGGTCAAAAGTTACATGCTATGATATTTTTAATAGTTTTCACATTTTTTTTGAGGTGCCATGTCATCTTAAACATGTTTTTCTTATAAAAATATTTTATTTATTATTTATATTTATATATTTTATTTATTTACAAAAATAATTTTTTCTCTTACTTCTTCTCTCCTCTTTCTCGCTTTGTTTCTCCTTTGTTTATTATCTTTCTTTATCAATATATAACCTTAATGGGTCAGGTTATAGGGAGGGGAAGGGTGAGCCGAGTCTAAGAGTTTAATAATTTTTAATTGATTAATAACTTTGAGGATGAGGTCTGATGAATGCTGTCAACTACGCCAATAGAGAGATGGTGGGCATGAAGTTTCATTGAAGATGTTTGAGCTTTGAGAGGTGGATCTGACAGTGGCAGCTCTGGATTTTATTAACTCGCTGACACTCATAGAGATTTGATGGTTGGTTTTATGGTGTGATCTAATAATATTTTAGTTGGGAAAGAATATGGTTTTTTTTTTGTTAAAGACTGAAAATAAAAGACAGATGAAGAAGAGAGAGTGATAATAATTGCATTATCTTGAGAAAGATTTTGGCCAATAAATAGCCTTACATAACAAACTGAACTAGAAATAAGCAACCCATGATTAATAGCTCCTAAAAATACCAAAGACTAAAACAAAGAAATAAAAATAACAACCCCTTAAATAAATAAGATTTTATTGAACTAAGCTCTCTCTGAACAAACATGATTTTATTGAACTAAGCTCTAACAAATATCCCTTAAATCGAATTCCATAAGCATCATTTTCTGAGAAAATTCCCTATAATGCTCATAGCTTCAAGAAAGCATCCTGCTTGAGTGGCT
>CAOJBK011000557.1:0-11431 GCA_948294925.1 Codiaeum variegatum | reverse complement strand
TCCTCTCTGTTAGTAAAATCATGCATATGGTATATAATGCTTTGGACTTCAAGTCTAATTGGTTAATTATAGCATTTTAACCATATTCTCACACATAAATAACATCCTAAAATTTAACATGAGTAAATTAATTGTTCATACTTTTTTTTGAAGGAAATCTATCAAGAAGTTCTAAAACATAATGACTTCTGCTTAGTAATTGGAATATCAACATATCCGCTGTTATTATTCTTTTTCGTGACCGTAGTTCAAGACACTCATCTCTGTTAGTAAAATCATGCATATGGTTATTAAAAACATAATCTGTTAAGACATAACCATGACCCACATTAAGAGAAATTATATATTTTAGTTCATCGGACAGTTCCACCCATATATATATATATGATTCCAAGCTGTACTTCTTACAATTATCATTAATTCCAAGTTGTAATTAATTATCCTTGATAACTTTTGATTTTGCCTTCTAATTAAATATACAAAAAAGAGAAAAAGAAAAAAAAATGTAAGTAAGCTATTTTTGATCTTTGAGCTCAAGAAGATCAGTATAGTACTTAGAAATCCATCCATCAATTATCTCCACCTCAGTTTTTCTTTGCATCACTAACCAATCTGGATCACTTGGCTTAGCTTTCTGTATGTCCAAGCAATGAGATCCTGCATACATTTTCATTTTAATTAAAAGTATTAAATAAAATTATTTTATAGTAAAATTTTATTTTAAAAATAAATTAAAAAAAATTAAATCCTTATTTTAATTATTTTTTTAATTCAAATATATAAATTACATGTACACCATATTTTTAGAAATAGTGTAAATAATAATAATAATAATAATAAATAAATAACTCAAAAAATACTAAAATTTTATAAATTTTTAAATATGATTACTAAAGAATTTTTTTTGTCGAGAGATACTTAACTTTTGAAATTTATTTAAATGTGACACTATTGGTGGGATTCATGGTAAAAAAAAGACATGTGTCAGAATCTTGAATATCTATGTGCATTTCATAGACAATGAATCTGGTCAAAAGTAGTGACATGTTAAAATAAATTTTAAAAATTAATTATCTCTTAACAAGAAAATTTTCTTTAAAATCACGTTGAAAAATTTACAAAATTTTAATTATTTTTTATATTATTTATCCTAATTTTCCTAATTTTACCCGTAATTATATTATTATCCTGATTAGTGAATTTATAATAGAGAAATATTAAGATATAATTATACCATTAACAGTGGAGATTGCCACAATACTATCTGAAATATTTTGCAACACTCTGCACCCAGAAATATAGATAGATGATTAAATCTCCATTAGAAATATATTGGTAATTATAAGATATAATTTTTTTTTGAAATTAATTATAAGATATAATCAAAATTAAAGAATAATTAGTTAATTAAAAACCATTTTAATTAATTAATTAATTTACCCTCCACTGCTATAAGGATCTCTTAGCCCATTTGAGAAGATAATGTTGCTAGCAAATCTATGAAGAATCAACTTAATATCCTGCATGGCACATATAAACATTGTATCAGTAATCTTGATTAAATTAAATTAAAATAAAAATATAATAATAATAATAAATAAACATACATGTCCTCCATAATAAGTAGTGACCCAGTGAGGCTGAGGTAGAACACCAAACAAGGTCTTGCACTCCTTTGTGTAGTTGTTTAAATTGAATGGAGATGGTGGGAACATTGTGTTTCTCTCATGCCCTATAGGCATCACCATCTCACTGCATGTCTGCACATTTTTAAGCCGTGACGGATTCAGAAAAATTTCCTAAGCGAATAAGGATAAATTATACTAGTTTTTAAATTTGGGCAAATTACTATTTAATCCTTAGATTATAGTCAGATTCACTATTTAGTCCTCCGATTATAGAAAACGACATGAGAGGTCCTTAAAGTTTGGTTAAATTAACTATTTAGTCACCCTGACTCGTATTTTTAAGATTTTTCGTAAGTTGCTCACTTTTATAATAACGTACAAGAAGAGATGAGTATAACGATATAATAACCGTTGAAAATGGAAGTTGGTAAGACGTTGAACCAAACCTCGACGAATTTTGTTGAAAAATTTTATTTCACGTTTATTTGGCATCCTACTAACCTCCATTTTTAATGATTAATATACAATTGAATTTCTCTTTTCTTGTATGTTATTATAAAAGTAATCAAATTTCAAAAAATCTTAAAAATAAAGAATAGATGGACTAAATAATTAATTTGACCAAATTTTAAGGACCTCTCATGTCGTTTTCCATAATCGGAGGATTAAATAGTGAATTTGACAATAACTTAAGGACTAAATAGTAATTTGTCCTTTAAATTTTAATTTAAAAAATAGTTAAGTTTGTTTTTATTGTAAAAATTTAATTAAAACATTTCTAAATTTTAAAAACGTCTTCTCTCTAAAATTTTTAACTATTTATGTTAAAAATCTTATAAAATGACTAAATTATTCCTTGCTATTAATTAAATTCTCCATTTCTACTAACACTAATAGAAAAATTCTTCTTTTAGTTATCTTTATATTACTCAAATTTAAAAAAATAAATAATAATTTTTTTTGCAATAATTTTAGTAGAAACGAGAGTCATTAGTAATTTCATAAGGCTTTTATGAGAAAAGCTAAAACTTTTTCAAGGGAACGATAAAAATTTGATGGTTTTAAAATGTAATGATATTTTCATTGATTTTTTTTTTAAATAGAGTAACATACGTGTTTTAGACTCAAAGGTGTTAAGTGATCCCTATTTCACACACTAATGAGATATACGATGAATATATATTTTATAATTGATGAATAAAAAAAACTAAAGTGATGTATATTGGTTTAAAGTGCGATATATATATTTTTATACTTAATAATTATACAATGTAATTCAAAAAAAAATATTATGTACTAAAAAATAAAATATTTTTCACCCAATTTGTAATAAAAAAAAGGAAGAAAAACAAAATAATATTAGTGAGATTTGAACTCATAGTTATTGGATAGATTTTACTTTAGTGTATAAATAATAAAAATTATCCCTAGATCAGAATGCTAACCCTAAGTTAATTAATTACCTGCCATTTCCAAGCAAGAGAAGATTGATCAGTTGGGTCATTGAAATCAGAAAGATCATAGCAAGATTGGTCTCCCATATAAGCAACAACACCACCAAAAATTCTACTCAAAACATCACTGCCATTTGGTGCTTTATCAATCCCACTACAAACAACACTCACTGGATAGCTTGGTGGTTCATTAAATTGTGCTGCTTCTGAATATATTGAGTCCAAGTAATCCTCTAATTCAAATACTCTTTTCAATGGGCTACAACAATTCATTTTAAAAAAAAATAAAAAATTGTAAACACAATTAACAAACTTAGTATTAGTTAATTAAGACTTTGGATAGATTGTAGTGTTTAACATATATATTTTTCCCTCTTCTTATTAATTAATAAAATTTATTCTTGATATAAAAAAGTATTAATTAATTAATAAGTAATATCAAGGATATAATCTCATAAAATAGTTAATATTTATAATTACACGTTTCAGATTCAAACTTTGAGTTGAAGAAGATAGTAAATAAAATAATTATTTAAATATTAGTTTACCATCTTAATTTTTTAAAAAAGAAAAAAAAATATTATATCCATTTGAAAAATAAGTCATGTAAGATTTCAACGTAATGGGTAAAAGTCATTTTATTGTCATAGTTTTATTTTATTTTTTCATTTTGAGAAATAAAACAATTAATATAAAGATTTAGTTGTGCTAGTTTTTTTAGAATGTGCACATGTTTTATTGTTTAATATATTTAATTGACTTTTAACATATATTTATAGTATATTATAGATTTTTTTTTTAAAAAAAATTGAATTAGAATTATAGAATAATAATTATGCTATTATAGTAATTGTACTATTATGTAATTCCAACTTCAACTATTATTAGCCACATTTATATTATAATTATGATATGATGATAATATTATTATTGTTAAAATTTATTTTTAATGAATATTATTTTTTTTAAGAATGAAGAGAATATAGTCTAAAAAAATTATGTGGTTGATTCATAAATAATATTTTTTTTTCAACTACTCCCTTAATTATCAAAATAAAATATAAATAATATTTGATCGATGAATATATTACATATATTGTTATATATAATAAATACTTTTATATTATTTTTTCTATATTCTAATTCTTTTTATACGAAAATTGGTATGACATAAATCCATTTAGAAAATAGTGTAATTAACAAATAAAATTATAAATAAAATTCAGTTATTGTACAATTATAATAATTAATTTAAAATTTCTTTAAAATCTTCATATTTGATTATTTTCAAATAAATTTTAATTTATGTCCATTCCTCAATTTATTATTATTATTATTATTATTATTAGTGATGGTTAAAAATTCCCCTTTTATATGCTAAGATTAACATTACTATTTTTTTCTTTATCTCACGTTTTCTTTTATTCAACTTGAATTCTTAATCCTAACACATTACTGTTATTTTCTTTATTTTACGTTTTTTTAAATTTTTTTATATATTTAATATAATTTTATAATTAATTATAAAATTACAAAAATAATCCTAAATTAAAAGGAAATAAGGGGGTGATTCCGTAATTTTACTGATCCTCCACCCTTAGTCACATATGATTATGATAATAATCATAGGGAAATTAGAAAAAAAATTATTAAATATATTTTTGAAATTCTAAAATAACAAATAATTCCTTTGGGATATCGATTAAGAAAATATTTGAATGTTTTTTTTAAAATTATAAGATTGAAATTACTAAAATATCTTTATTTTTTATATATAGAAATAAAACAATTAATGCAAATATTTAATATATATTAAAATTGAAAAATAGTTATTGTATTTTTAAAATTTTAAAATGATAAATAAATAGGAAAATTCTCTAAAATGACAAAAAAAAAAAGGAATGAAAGGAATATTTTGAAATAAAATAAAATTTTTTAACTGAAAATAATTTAAATTGAAGAGAATAATTAAATTCACCTGCAAGTCTTGAATTTTTTACTTAAAATTGAAAGACCATTTGGTATAGAAGCTAATTTTTCGATTTCTGCCCATGATTTGCTTATGGTTTTGTAACAACTCTCACTAACTTCCTGCATTCATCCATTCCAAACAAATAAAATTAATATAATTCATTTTTTTATAATAAAAAATAAAAATAGCAAACATTTAATTAATTCTTACTTTAAAATCCTTAGTGACAATAGAATAGTAACCATTTTTTGGTGCAATATCATCAAAGTAAAGAATTGGAGCTGAAGAAGCTAAAGCACCAAGAGCAACATGAGGATACTTTAGCCTAAACCATGCAGCCAGCACTGCACCATATTTAAATAATTAAGCAATTAAAAGTTCAGAATATTCATAAAAAAATCCATATAATATGAAAAAGTGTCATTTTGCTATAAAAAGTAATGTAATTTTATTAATTGGATTTAAATTGTAGGAAAAAGTACCGAGAAAAAAGAGTCTTGTGATTTAGTGAATTTACAATTTAAGATATTTGGAATTTTTTTTTTGACAATTTAAGGTTAGTGTTTCATTATGTTCGTAAAATAGGATTTACGCGCAAGATGTCGTTCATTTGACGCGGCAAGTAATCATTAATGCCATGTCAGACTAAAATAACGACATCTTGAGTATAAACCCTATTTTGCTATAGAATGAAACACATATCCTAATTTTTCATAAAAAATTTTTACAGAATCTAAAATTGCAAATACGTTAAACTATAAAATTATGAGAGAGAAGGTTCAAATATGCTCCTGATATTTGGAGAAAATACTAGATCGACACTTCATGTTTGAAAAGTATCAAATACGCCCTTGATGTTTTTAAAAAAATGGGTCATTGTGCCTATTTCTTTAACAGAACAGTTAACGCTGTTTGGTATTTTCCGCTAGAGAAATGAGCGTGTTGACCTTTTTTTAAAACATAAGAAATATATTTGATACTTTTTAAATATGATATGTCAATTTGATAATTTTTCGAAATATCAGAGACATATTTGAATATTTTTTCAAATTATAAGACTTGATTTTATTCCACAAATTAATTCACTTTTAAATTTAAATGTTAAAGTCAAATATTTTTGACTATTTATTTTTAAAATATATATATAATTTATATCATTTGATTTGTTTTTAAAAATACTTCTAAAAAAATATTTTTTACAATTTTTTATTTATATAATGATAAAAAAATAATAGTTAAAACATAATTTAGAAGACTATAAAAAGTAAAAAAGGACTATAATTTGTGGACGAATATGAAATTAATTGATGCAAAAGTTTTGCAATTAGTTACTCACTTCCACCATATGATCCTCCCATCACAATAACTGGAGAGCTCTTTGCGGAAAATTGTTTCTTCACATGCATAATTATGGCTGCATAATCTGCTATGGCTTGAACTGAGTTGAAATAACCAAGTTTACTTGCATTTTTCCAAGCTTCAATGCTTGATCCAAATGGTATTGATTTCCCATAATAACGATGCTGTTAAAAAAAATAATTAAATTTAATTGTCTTCATTTAATCTATGAAAATTGATTCATATATCATCTTACAACAATATAAATAATAATAAAAGAGCATATTCTTCTTTTGTTTATTATAAGTATTCGGAAATGAATCCCACATTGAATATTTAAAGCACTTAGAAATGGGTATTAAAGTTAGTAGAAACTAATTGATTTTGTATATAAGTTGATTCCAGTATTTGTCCATTTATAAATATATTCGTATTCGTCCATTTATAAATATATTCGTGCATATAAAGGATCTCAACATATGTCCACTTATAAGTTTAATTTTGTAATGCAAACTACAAAAAAATTAATTTTTACTGACCCCAATTATTGATTTAATTTTTTGGGTCAGTACAAATTATATTTACTGATCCAATTTAGAAAAAAAATTAAATTAATTAATTACTGACCCATTACTGATAAAAAAAATGGGTCAGTAAATTACTGAACCATTTTTTGGGTCAATCATTGGTCAATAATTAATTAATTTAATTTTTTCTCTAAATTAATTTTTTTTTCTAAATTGCGCAACTCTTATTGGTAATGAGGTATTTTCATAAAAAAATTAGCAATAAGGTATTAAAAAAGAAGGTATTTTTATTTTTAAAAATTAGAGTTAAATTATATTTTATTAAAAGAAAAAAAGTATAAAAATAAAATAAATAATCCAAATGAGTATAAAAAAAATAATTTAAATATAATTAATAAATTTTGATGGAAATCTTCTATTTAACTGCTCTGAGCCATCAGAACATTTTAGAGGGTACTTTTATAAAAAATTTTATATGAAAATTTTCAAAAAATAATCTAAAATATAATGGTAAAGAAAGAAAAAAAATGATATATATTGCTATTTTCATTGTTTCTTACCTCTATATAGAGAAGAAGAGCCTTGAAATGAGAAGCATTATCAACAAGGAATCCAATAACATCAATATCATCATCTAAATTCTCTTCAGCACCAAAGAAAACAAAGATTGGTGCTTTAGTATTTGGACCACTCCAATACTTAGAATTGATTACATATCTTTGTTTGAAAATGGTAAAGCTTTCTGGTTTATAATTGAAATGGTCAAGTGTTTGTGGATAATAAAATGTCACAAAATCTTTTGGAGTTGAATTTGATAAAAATTTCTTGGTAAGTTGGGGTTCATTAATTTGGCTATGTCTTCTAAGAGCCCCAAGTCTTGGGATTTTAGATTGAGTTGTACAAACATAAAGTGAGAAAATTAGTAAAAAAATTGAAAAATGAACAAAAGGGTATTTAAAAATGTCCATGATAATCTTCTATTTAATTTGAGACTTGGAGTTGTGTGTGCATAAGCTCTCATTTAGGACCTATTTATATAAGATTAAAAACCTTGAAATGAGATTGGTTTAGTGGAATATGGGTATGAATAATAGTTAATGCTCTAGTCAAAATGCTCCTTCCCTTTTAATTGTAATAACAAAGACTTGGATTTTAATTGGATTTCTTTTTAAAAAAAAAAAGAACAAAAAAGCAAAAAGATAAACTCATGAATTTAATTTGACTAAAAAAAGAAAAAGATGATATTGAGGATTTAAAATCATGGGTTTTATTTTACTAAGATGGAAAAATATGATAAATAGTCTTTAGTAGTGTGGTTGGTAGAATTAAAGATATTGGATCACATACAAAGAATATGCATGACCTTCGATGATTACATAAGCCTATTACATAAACATAGCCTTTGGTGTGTGTAAAATGTTTTTAAGTAAAAGATAGGTTGACTAAATTCAAGAGATGTAGATATCTCAATTGTTGTAACCTACATCATTTAATCAGGAATAATGATTTTATATTTTCTTTTGAAATTATTTATTTAACTATGGTACATAATTCATTTATTTTTTTTTCTAAATAATTTAATTATTATCTTTTAATGCTATTTAATCCTTGTGATTTGGTGAAGTTTGCAATTTAGTCATTGCACTTTGAAAATCTAGTTACATCATCCCTATATTTTGCTTTTATTACATTTACTAGTCCTTTCATAATGTTTTTACAATGTTTTTTATTATTATTTTTTTTAAAAATTAAACTTTAATAATTAAAATACACTTGCCCAATCCTAAAGATGCCTCTCTCTCTCTCTCTCTCTCACACACACGAAGTAACCTACCTCTCGCTATCACTCGAGCTATTCTTTCCTTTTTTTAATCAAAGCAGAGGTTGTTGGTGGCCCAATTCTACAGTACGTTATTACTGACCCAAACGGAGAAGGCTGGAAGAAGCGGATCAAACTTATAGAAAAGTGACTCGAAGGGCTGAATCTACCTATTAATCCGTCCGTGCAGTTGCCATAAGGGGAATGCGGTAGCTAGATCTAAGGGAGCAACTTGTAGAGGTTTTTTCGAAAAATTGTAGAATATTTTTTTAATGGGTAATTTGGTAAAGTAAATCCAGTAGTTTCACTGGGTCAAGTAAGCAAATCTTTTCGAGGCCAATTCCTTAGCAGCTTAACCAAAGGAACTCTTCATTAGAGCAATGAAATGATCATCTCCCACTTTGATTGGTCTATCAGTGAGTTGGCTTTTTTTTTTAGCCAGTGTACAAGCTTTTCCGCCTTCAGTTGGTAAGATCTTAACTTCCCCCGATCCATGGGAAGCACAATCATGTAGAGGTTAAATAAGGGACTCCCTGGTTAACACTTGGGGAAAGTGCTTGGTTTTTCCATCATCCAATCCATGAATGGTGCAAGCATAAAAATAACTTATTCTTTACAACCACTATGGGGTAAGCTACATAAGCAATATATTGATTTGGAATTCTGCCAAATGATTGTAGCTCGACCCAACAGGAGAGGAAGTGAGAGGTTTGATTCGATCAAGAGGTAATCTCTTGTTACGCAAAGGAGCATTTTTCTTTTTCGATGTACAGTGGTTATCTTAGTATCACATTGTTTCAAAGCAACACCCTGCCATTGCAATGATGAGTGGAAGCGCATAGCCCCTGAAAATTTCTACAATAAAATTAGTTAGGTCCTTAGGGTCGATGTTAATTGAAATTGAGAAGGACTCAAACACAATATCTGGAATAAATAAATTATTCTTATTTACCTGAATTAGTCAAGGAGGAAAGATTCACGAATCGACCACCCCTCCTCCCCCCCCCCCCTCTCTCTCTCTCTCTCCCCTTATCTCAGTCGATTTCTTTCTGTCTCTCTCCTTATCTCAATTGATTTCATCTTTTCTCATAAAAGACATACAATTTTCAAAAACTAAAATATCAAATATCATTGTTGTTAAAGGGGAGACTCGTTCCTCATCTTTTTTTTGAAAAATTATTTTTTTTATTAATAATTAAGGAGAAAAAACCAAAGAGATACAAGTTGATGAAAAAATCCCTCCTTAAAACTAAGCATGGCTAAAGTAAAGAAACCAACAAAGCAAAAAGATAGCAAGACTAAGCTAATCTCTTCCTATTAGACAAAAATGAATGCCAACAGATGAAAGCCAAAGCGCCACAACGTTATAAGGAAAGGATGGTGTATCTGCCTTAATCCAAAGCGAACTCCTGTAGTAAATCAAATATAGAAGTGTATGGCGGTTGATAATTTATAAATTATGCATTAATATATCTCATTTTCTTGACGCTTTTGTACTTTAAATTGAGTTTGATTTGTTTGTTCTAAGTGTTTTCAGTTGTTTTCAAGAAATTAATTGAAATCTAAGGTTAGAAAGAATTATTTTGAAGTTTGGGTTTGAAAGATGAAGAAAACGAGCGAAAATGGAGCGAAAATGGTGGACAATACCTCCTTAGAGCGTTGGCACGGCCGTGCCAAAGGCTGCACAGCCCATGGGAGGCAGGAGCAGTGTCCAGCCAGACAGTAGCCTGGCACGGGCATTGGCACGACCATGCCATCCAACCGTGCCAAGCTACTGCCTCCCAGACAGTAGCATGGCACGGGTGCTACCACGGTCGTGCCAAGCTACTGACCACCAGAATTTGCCCATTTTATGGCACGGACGTTGGCACGGCCGTGATAGCTGCCCGTGCCAACGTGCAGAACTCGAAAATTAAGCAAGAAACCCTACGGAAACAGACTTCTATTGGACTCCAAGTATAAAAGGGGATTAAAAACATATTGAAAAGGGTTCTGGCAGCTGGAAACATATCCGAAGAAATGAAAAACAATTCAAGGAGGCTTCCAAAGGAGATTTACATCGATCATTACGGAATCAAACCTAGAACAAGGGAAATTGGAGTGGAAATCTATCAAAGTGATCATGGGCTTCATGGGTTTCTATAAATTCTTAATCTTTTCTTATTCTTTTGTTTTGATCATGAGCTAAACATCTTTATCTGCCTAGATTAGACGAGTATTACTCGATTGTATGGATTGATTAAAAAAATGCTTAATTCATTATTTTTATTTTTGAGTCATTGGAAAGATGAAATAGATTAATACTTGATCGAAGGTTTTTATAGGTGGTACAGGGTTTAATTCAGCGGAAAAGGTTAGTATTTCAGGTGAACCATGATTTGAACCAAGGAAGGGTCGCGTACGAAAGGAAGTGAATCAGAAATCACTAGAAATCAGTCCAGTAGGCTGCCACTGTGGCACGGCCAAGCCAGCCGACCGTGCGAGCAACCTGGACTGGTTAAACTTGCAACGGGCAGTGCCAGCCACAGCCTGTTTGTACCAGATTTTGCACTTGGACACAGTAGCCTGGCATGGTCAGATGGCACAGCCGTGCCATCCAACCATGCCAGCATACTGTGTCCTATAAAATGCAATTGTTCTATTTTAACCACTTTCCAGCAAAATTTAAAACAGAGCAAACCGATAAAAATTGG
>CAOJBK011000321.1:0-10730 GCA_948294925.1 Codiaeum variegatum | reverse complement strand
TATATATATATATATATATATATATATATATATATATATATATATATATATTCATTTAAATGATCAACTTCATTTTAGTGTTTAACGTATATATGTTCCATAAGTTTTATGTAAGAGAATCTAGTCTCAAATAGTTTGGACATATGGAGACAGATTCTTTTTATCATAAACTTTAAAGTATGTTCCTGGTCATAGGATTATTGGTAGGAACTTCATTAATCCAAGAAGACCGTCACCTCTATTGTCACCCATGACAAGTATGAGATACTTATTGGTATGAAGGTAGTAAGTCTCATGCTACAGACATGTGATGTCATGACAACAGGTGAACATGCTCATGAAACGAGTAAGTCAAATAGTGATATTAGATGATAGACACATGAGTTTTATCCACTAGTCAATGTCTTATCGTCTAGATCCTTATTGTGCATATAATCCTTAGACTTGTGGTGACATGTCATCTAGCATATCGATCCTTATTGTGCATATAATCCTTAGACTTGTGGTGACATGTTATCTAGCATATTGGTGGTTATGGTTTATTATTGCTTAGATACTGATGCTATCCAAGTATTAGTATATGGCATTTGGTGGCCATAATTAGTGATATATTGAGATAAATGATCTCCAAGAAAGGATTCATTAACTTGGGTAAATAAGGAAGGAATCTTATGACTTCTGGTTGTTCTTGATACTCAAATCCTTGGCCAAGGTAGTAAAGATTCACTAGAAAGAGTTTTTAGTAGGAATCAATCTATCAAGAATTATAATCGGATAGAAGTCATATGACCTGGCATATAGGATTTGACTATTCCATGACCTTAGCTAAGATCGAAAATCCATAATAAAGGGATTCGAGTGCACGATAATTATGATTAAGAGGTCCATACAATGTCAAGGATATGATCGTCGACATTCATTTCTAATTAGGTAGTCGTGATATGTTATGCTAGATGTCACTCATGACTTATGGAACTAAGTGTGGAATGTGGATTACACACTTGGTGGGAAAAAAAGAGTTTTCTTTATCCCATTGATAATTAGAACTTGAACCTAGTAAGTCACACACCATAAAGCTATTCTCATGGCATGGAATTAAATCATATTGATAATTGATTAAAGAGTTTAATTAATTATTAATAACAAGTAAATTATACTTATAATTAAATTTACAAAGACCCTATCATGTATTGAAGTCTAATTCATAAAGGGATTAATTCAATTATCTCATAGTTTGTATGAGATACAAATGGGCATGACTAAATTGAAACGGATTTGGACAAACAACAATTAATTCACATGAGATGTGATTAATTAAGGGCTAAAGTGATTCTTACTAATTACTTGCTTAATCTAGTTGACTAATTGACTAGTCAAATAATCAATTAAACACTAGAACAAGCAACCTATCTTCCTAAGACACTTTTCCTTAATTTAAGGAATAAGTTGTTAGAGAAGTATGCATATAAGTGAAGTTGATTATCATCTTTTTTCCTAACACAATTTTTAAGGGAAACTATTCATCATCTTCAACCTTGGGATTTTCTCCTAAGAGTTAGAGATAGAAACCTAAGTTCAAAAGAGAGAAAGTTTCCAACATCACACCAAGTTAGAGAGAGGGAGTTTATTTTTGAAGAAAAATTCTTCAACCATAAACTCTTCTTCTAATCCTTATGAAGGAGTGTGTGGTGAAGTCCAAGTCCAAATCCAATCCTCATCTCAAGTTCTTCAAGTAGAGAAGCAAGAACCACAAGCTTGGGCAACCAAAGAGAGTCAATTCTGGTTTCTTAAAGAGGAAAGGAGATCAAGCCTTGGGAGAGCTCTAGTGTGAGTCGAGCTAAAGACTTCGTACTTGAGGAGCTTAACGAATGAGGGAGTTAAGGTATTTCATACTTCTAATTCCTTCTTTGTGACTATTGTGTTTTGCACAATAATTGGTATGTGTATCCTTAGTTAAAGTCATGGGTCCAAAATTTAAGTTTAGATGTTCATTAAAGTGTTTAATGAACAACTAAACTGTCCATGCTAAAAGTGTTTTGGCACGGAACTTGTTTTTATAAAATTTTTGAAAATCACCGATTTTTGCTTCCGCTGCGTGACTCTTGATTTTTCCTTCACTATGATCATATACCATTAACATTTTCTAATTAAAATGAACTTTAAACTCTATACAACACATAAAGAGAGAAAAATAAGCTTCGACCATTAAGGATAAGGGAGAGAAGGGTTATACAAAAAATAAGCCTAGAATCTCATGTTAAAGGGCACTTTTAAAACTTCCAAAATTCAACTTGACATATTATTAAAACTTTAATTTTCTTTTTTCAAGTTATTGAGCCATTCTCTGGCAAAAAAAAATTATTAAGCCACAACTAATAATTGAATTATTTGCTAATTTTGAGAATTTTTTTTCCACAAAGTCCATCACTTGAACCAAAGGAGAATGGTGGACACATGTTGTACTCTCATATGCTAAAGTAAGTGAGAGCACATAAACTTGATCATTGCTCCAAAGGCACACTTATATGTGACTTTTCCAATAATTTTGACTGTGGATAAATAATAATAAAATGGTTTTACCTCACCCTATTCTGGTGACTGGTAACTCACACACCACCACCTTTGATGGAGTTTCAGGCCAAATTTATACTGTCAAAGTTGTGACGCCGCAGGAGTCTAGATTTCAGTGTCCATTTAAGCCAACTCACCGGCATTTTACTGAAAAATGCTTCGAAAGTTTCAACTGCCATTTTTGTCACCCATTCTCAAGCGAGATTCAAACAGCCAAGTAGGTATAGATAATGGAGCTGGGACTGAGGCAAACCCAATGGAAGTAGAATAGCAGCAACTAAAAGCTTGGTTTTGCTAGAATCAATGGATGAAAAATTTGTAGCCATTTTTTTTAGACCTCTATTTGAGCTCACTACTGCCATCTGGGCCGGTTGACGAACAACCATTCCAGTGGTGTAGGTGGTTACATGCACTATGGGTTAGAAGATAATATATCGGCAATGCCCCTTGTATTTTCGCCCTTTAAAAATTTTGTGCTTATTTCTCAAATATATATATTTTTTGTGTCTATTGCGTTTGATTTTTCAAAGATTCATCCTCAAATATTGACTTTTGGTTATAAAAAACACAACTTTTTATGCCGGTTCCCATAGACGGTGCCATTTGATGAGGCATGAATCTCTGACTATTATGAATGTGGGTCCTACTTAAGCCTATGAATAAAGAAAGAATGAGTTAGGAGTCCTAGGGAAGACTCCCCAGGAGATATTCCTACGCCCAAGTTAATATCATCTCAATATGAAAAATTAATGAAATGGAGCTCATGAAAGAATAAGAGAGAACCTCCCTTTTCATTACCTTTTTATCCATATATATATAGGGGTCAGCTGGGATCCCACAGTACATGTGTCATCGAGCCATTTGAAGGTATTTTTAACCCGTATCATGAAGGTTTCTCACAATTAACTAAGTCAAAGTTCAATATGCATGTAATATAAAATACTTAAATTAAGTTCTAAATTGAATTTTTTGAAATAAGTCATAAGAGTGAGAATATGATTTTGATACTTTTCTATCAAATCTTAGCTTAAAAAATCAATAAGAATTATGTAGTGCACCAAGACCTTCATTGTCTTGCTCTCAATATTTGATGACAAGTTCTTATGTTTTCTTTCAACCAAGAAAAGAAAGCGTTTCTATTTTTCTAAGGCCCTGTTTGGGATTGTGGTTGGAAGGATAAAAAAGCTGGTTTATTTATTATTTGGTAATAACCCATAACTTGCTTTTGAAGACCCAAAATCGTGGTTTTTTAAAAGCATTAATTTTGCAGCTTCTCGGTTTAAGAAAACACGCGAATCAATTTTACCATATCTCAAATTACAAAATTGTCATTAATAAATTACAATAATTATAAAAATACCAATCATATATTAATATTTTTTCATTTCTTTACCAATCTTCTTATGGGTTGAACATAAAAAGGAGGAAAAGAACCCTAATCTTTACAATTATAGGCAAGAAAGTTTCAAATCTTAAAAAAAAAACAAAATTACAAATTTCTTGGCAACACAAAAATGAAAGGATGTTGTTTAAGAGAAAAGATTAAGTTTTTTTTATCAGGATAAACAAAAATCCAGATTTGTAAAAAAATAATAATAAATTGTACAATTGTATTATTGCCTCTTCCTTTTCTTTGATTTTGTCTATAATTTTTTTATATGTTTTGAGTTGTAAAAACTGTTGTTGGATTTTAAGAGATTTGTCTTTTTTGTTTTAAAAGCTTTTGTTAATTTTGAATCGCATACCTCTGGTGTATAGAATTGGACAAGCAAATAAAATGTAAATGATGGTGTGTTTTTTTAAAAGATTTGGGCTTAACCTAACTTCATTTTTTTTATTTATTATAGAAACTTTCATTTTTTTAATTTAATTTTATAAATTTATGATGATCTTTTATTTTGATGATAATTTTTCAATAGATTACAAAGATAAATGAAAATTTTATAAATTTATGAGAGAAAGACTAATAAATTTTATTCATGGAACCTGACACAAATCATGGTTTGTCATCCAGAGATGAAAATTTTAGATTTGTTTTTCTCAAAATTCACTAGAATCAAGTATTTATATAATGAATTTATATTATTCTAATAATTTTTCAAAAAAAATAAAAATGTATATGTTGATTTTAATAATACCATTCTTTTTTACATTTTTCTCATTTCCACTTTAAAAAGACTTTCAACTTCAACTTTCACCAGACACAAACTCACTATTTTTTTTTCTTTTACAACAATTCACAATTTATTTTACCAAACAAAAACTATGATTCTACTATAAGCACTTTTCAATTACGTGATTCTGCAATCAGTAGAAGTAGATTCAAACGACAATGCCAAGCAGGTCCCAAAAACATAAAAAGAGACTTAAATCTTTTTTATATGTACTTTGGGTTCTCCATAAAAATCCAACCCACAATGTAAAAATTCACATCATTATAAAGAGTTAATTTATAATTTATATTGGTCAGTACATTAATAAGCTCACTAAAAAAATTTCTAACAATGGTCACTAAGACACAATCAATAAACTCATGGATTGAAATTTTTTTTTGAGCTAAAAATGAAACTTTAATTAAATCAAAGCATTGCTTACATCATCCAAAAGTTGAGATTGGATAAAATGAGGCACTACATTCCAATAAGTGGGAGCAGCCACTGTATAGGCAACATTTGCAAGGATGTGTGCCACGTTATTGGCCTTCCTCTTAATAAACTTTAGTGCCACATTATGACATTGTTTGAGGATATTTTTGCAAGAGACAATAAGACAACCTAACTCTGACATGTCTGTTGAAAACAAATGCACTACATCCACAATTAGCTTGGTGTCCATTTCTATGACAATATTGTTGAGTTTCTTTTCCATAATTATTGACAGTCCTTCACACAAATAATAAGTCTCAGACAATTGGGGAGACAGCTGACCTTCTATCAATTTGGAGAAAGCCAATTGAAATTGGCCAAGATGATTTCGCATTATACACCAATCCCAATATGTTCAGCTCGATTTCTACATGAGGCATCAAGATTTAATTTAAAAAAACCAGTATTAGGTGGAATCCATCTGTCATCACATGTCTGGTGACCATAAGGTAAATTATTTTTCCTATTGGATTCTTGAAATTCATCATAAAACTCCATGCATTTCTTCACTCCCATAGCAAGAGGCAAGCATTTATTTCTCTAGATTTTTTCATTTCTTTAATACTAAACTTCCCATATAACCATACACATAACTTCAACCTTCCTTTTATCCTCCCTCTATACCATAAAATTTACCCATTTTGTGAAATTATTTGCCTCAGCAGCCATATAATCAAAACCTAGTTCCTCCCAATAAGCAATGACATATGGACAATCAATAAATAAATGAATGGATTGCTCTCCAAACCCATTACAAAAAGAACAGATGTTATCAGTATCAATTCCCTTTAAAAATAGTCTATCTTTAAGTGCCAGAAAACCATTGCAAGCCTTCCACATTAAAATCTTCACTCTATGACGTAAAGATAAAGACCAAATTTTTGTCCAAAGCAACTGAAATTCCTCACCTGAACCATCTTGAAACAAGTTGAAAGCCACTTGATATCCGAATTTCATAGAATAATTCCCTTTTTTTTTTTATCAAAATGCCATATAAGTTTATTATCAAAATCAACATTCCCTGTTGACACTTAAATAATAGTTTACACATTTTATTCAACAAAAATGCTTCTAAGAAGCTCTAAATCCCACTCAGGCCTATTTTAACCCATAGCAATTTTACTGTCAAATCTTCCAATACCGCCTGCGGTGATGTATGAATTCAAAAGTCATGAGAATTAGCAACCCCTATGTCCGACCAAATATTAATAGGGCTTCCATTCCCAACGCGCCATCTAGTTCCTTTAACAAGAACTTCCCTTACACTCTAGATACTTTTCCAAATTGAGCTCGAGTTTGATCCTAATTGAGCTAAAAAATAATCCCCTCTTGGATAGTTTTTAGCTTTGATGATTCTACATATAAGAGTATCTGAAACCAAGGCCTCCCTCATCTTTTCTCCTACAAAGATTTTCCCATTAAGCCCAATGAATCTTTTTCTTAGCCTCAGGCTTCGAATCCCACCAAAAGGAATTCATCATTTTTTGGATTTCATCACAAACAGATAAAGGTAATAAAAAAAGTGCTCATACAATAAGAAAGGATTTCATGAACCACTACCTTAAGAAGAACTTCCTTACCTGCTTGGAAAGCAATTTCCCAAACCACCCAAATAGTCTACTCCACATCTTATTTTTTAAGAAGCCAAAAGTTGTTCTTTTCTTTCTACCTACAGAAGCTGGAAGGCCTAAATACCTGCTTGTATCAAGAGGTGTCTGAACCTCCAAAGTTTCTTCGATCTCCTTACGAACCTCATCAGGGATCTTCTGGCTAAAGAAAATGTTGGATTTATGAAGATTTATAGCTTGCCCTGAATCTTCTTCATATCTCATAAGAATACTCTTAAGAGTATTTGCTTCAGAAACTGAAGACCCAAAGAATAATAGACTGTCATTAGCAAACAAAAGATGGGATAAAATTGGAGCACCTTTACTAACTTTGAATCCTGAAATAGCCCCACTGTCTTGAGCTTGTTTCAACAAACTAGATAAACCTTCAGCATACAAAATGAAAAGGTAAGGTGAAAGTGAATCACCTTGCCTAATACCTCTACCTGAAAAAATTGGCCGAACCTCAGCTCCATTAATAAGAATGTTATAAGACACTGACTGCACACACATCATAATCTAGCTTACACATTTAGTAAAAAAGCTCATCTTAATCATTACTGCTTCTAGATACTCTCATCTAACTCTGTCATAGGCTTTATTGATATCAATCTTCAATGTTATTGCACCCTTATTATCCTTCTACTTGCATTTCATAGAATGAATTGCTTCAAATGCAGTAATAACATTGTCAATAATAAATCTGCCTAGGACAAATGCCGACTGTTCTTTAGAGACAATGGATGAGAGATGCACCTTCAACCTGTTTGCCAACACTTTGGACACAATCCTCTAAAGAACATTATATAAAGCTATAGGGCGGAGATCCTTTACTTGTGATGGCGAATCAACTTTTGGAATCAAGGCAATATTAGTAACATTCAAGTGTAGAGGGAAAATACCTGATTCCAACCATTGAACTGCAGCCATGAATATATCCTCTCTTATTATTGTCCAAAATTTCTAGAAAAAAAATTGGACACAAAACATCAAGGTTCGAGGATTTATCTAAGTGCATTTGAAAAGTGGCAATTGTAAATTCCTCAATAGTGAATAGAGCTTCTAAATCAAGATTTATCTCTATTGTAACCTTTTGATTCAAGTAATTTACTTCCGAGTTACTCCTATTATTATCAGCTGCAAAAATAGCCCAAAAATAAGAAATAATATGATTATTTAAATCTTCTCCTTCCTCAACCCATGAACCATCTTCCTTTTGAAGCTTGTGGATATGATTTTTTTACTGCCTATTAGAAGCCATGGCACGGAAAAATTTGCTATTTCGATCCCCATACTACAACCAAAAAGTTTTGAAACGTTGTAGCCTGTATGCATTCTCTGTCTCTAGTAAATTGTTAAATTCCCTTCTACACCGAATAACTTGGTCATCAGATTGAGAATAATTCGACGATAAGGTCGTATCCAAGTCTCATTTCACCTTCTTAATTTTTGAAGAGAATTGGTTGTGAAAAGACCTTCCCCACTATTACATAGAGTGAGAACAACATTTAATTCTATGAGAAAAATCATGCCCAATAGTGTTGACCCAATTATCTTTTACAGCTTCAATAAAATCCACTTCATTAGCCCAACTATTCTCATATATGAATTTGTACTTCAAGTTTGAAGTAGACTTTCTTATAGTGGACAACATTATTGGACTGTGATCAGATGTGGAAGAGAGCAAATTAACAAGAGTAGCTTCAGGAAATTTAGAGAGCCAATCATAAGAAAAAAGGCATCTGTCAAAATGCTCCTCAATTAAAACCCTTGACCTCCTCCCAGTCCCCCAAGTGAAACCATAGCCTTTTAAATGTAAATCAATAAGATCACAATCAGATAACACACTTTTGAAGACCTGAATAAGAGAATCTGGATATCGATTACCGCCCTTTTTTTCTTCATGCTACAAAATATTATTATAGTCACCCAAAATACACCAAGGTAGAGAAGATTTAGTTTTTAGCTCTCTAAGAAGATCCCAAGTCAAGTGTCTCTTGCTACGATCTAGTTGTCCATAAATACCAGTACAACGCCATTCAATTAAATTATCATCAATAATAATACCATCTATGTGAGACATGGAGTAACTCAAAACAGAAACATTTAAATTATTATTCCATAAGAAGGCCAAGCCTCCACTTCTACCTACACTATCTACACAAAAACATGACTGAAAACCAATTGCTACTTTTATTTGTTCTAATTTATTAGAATGAACAAGGGTTCACAAAGAAAAATAAAACATGGCTTGTTAATTTTGATGATATCTTTATGTGCTAACAGAATCTGTGGGTTGCCAAGACCATGATAGTTCCAACTTATCCTGATTATGGCTCCCGGCGGGACTCATTTGAGAGTCCGGTCGATATTGAATTATTTGCAGCAAAAGAAGCCGTGAACTGCAAATCAGTAGAATGAATTTATGAGATTATATTAGCACCATCTGATTTGCTAGTCTGAGCCTTATTAGTTGTGGCATGTTTCCTCTTCTTTTCATCAGTTAGGTCCAAGTCCTCCTTAATCTCTTCATTTATTTCCATTAGGCCTGATCCATTAAGCCCATTAGCTCATCCCTTTTGTGTATCCACTTGCATCATATTGGTAGTCATGTGTTGATAACTAGCAAATTATATATTATTTTACCACATATTCTTGATGATTTTACTTGTTAAATTGAATTTAATGTATTTGTTCTAGTGTTTTCAGCTATTCTTAAGCAATCAATTGAATTTCGAAGCTAGGAGTAATTAGTTAAAGGTTTGGGCTCAAAAGATGAAGAAAATGTACGAAAATGGAGCGAAGAATGAAGGCTCAAGGCTGCCTCACGGCTTATGAGATAGCCCGTGAGAAGTGATGAAGAATTAGAAGGCTGAACTCTATCAGTGCTAGCGGCACGGGCTGTGATAGAGAGAGACTTCACTCGTGGGAGCAGCAGCCAAAAGCATGAGAAACAGTAGCTTCTTACAGTCCTCGTCATAGGTAGTGACAGGGACCGTGAGAGCTTACTGTCTTGCCCAGACCAAGGATAAAAGGCTGTCACGGCCGTTGGCACGAGCCGTAACAGCGAAGACCTAGACCGTAGGGGAGAAGTAAACAAGGTGGGAGAAAAGCAGTAGCTTCTCATAGTCCCTATCACGGGCCATGAAAGCCGCCTGTGACAGCACTCTGAGACCCATATAAAAGCACATAATTATAGAAATTAAAAGAGAACTGGACTCTTGCAACAAAATACGATCTAACTTCATTCAAAGTTAATCTAGGGCTTCAAAAACTTGAGGAAAATAGATCAAGGCTTTTAAGGCTAGATTACTTATCATCATCTCAAATTAGAGCAGGAACTACAAGGGTTTAGCTGGAATTTCATTGGATTTTCATGAACTTCATGGATTTTTGCAATCTCTTATCTTTTTCTTATTCTGTTGATTTGAATATGCACTAAATTTATTTATCTACCTAGATTAGACGAGTGTTACTCGATTGTATGGATTGGTCAATATTTGTTCAATGAATGTTTATGTTTTTCATTAAGTTTAGCTTTTGATACTTATATTTCTGTAAATCAATTGCAATTGCATGCTTGTTCTTGATTTGTGTTGTTTAAACTTTACTAGAGATAGAGAGTTTAGACCTAGAACATTCAAAAGCTTAATAGGTTTATTGTGTTTTCTAGAGATAGACTCATAAACTCCTAAGGTTTTACATATTTTTCATTGATCCTTAAGGCTATTTCTAATTGAAGAGGATAGATAAGAGATTCTTTTCATATTACTTAGAAATTAGGGGTTTAATTACTTGAGAAAGATTTAAACGTAATTTAGTGAAAAATCCCACTTAATGATTAATTGACATATTCATTGATTTGTTGAGTGGACGTACAATTTGAGTAATACGAGTCGAAGTCTAG
>CAOJBK010999755.1:0-10350 GCA_948294925.1 Codiaeum variegatum | reverse complement strand
CTGAAGCTTATGAATGGTAGATGTAGCAACTATTAACTCCTCTTTGGTGTGACTAATCATCAATTTCTTTAATTATAGGACCATCCATCAACCATTTATACTAAGGCATGATAGATTTCTCTTTGTAAATCAAATTTGAATGGTCTTGCAATTGTTTTTCCATGCTATTCTTGGAAAAATAAGTATTTTTATGATCTCCACACATCTTTTTCCTAGCAAATTTCAGAGGATGCAAGTCCACAATATAGAACTTGGCTTCCAAACTATCAACACATGTTGTAAATGGTTTATTGTCAGCCCAAAACACTTCAATGTCATTACCTTTCCAAAAGAGTAGGAATTGATTTAAGGAAGGAGGTACACACTAGTTAGCATGAATACAATCTCTCCCAAGAAAAGCATTGTAATTAGCCTTTGATTCCATAACAAAGAAAGTTGTGAGTGACTTTCTACTGCCAATAATGATTTCTACAGACAAAACTCTAGCAACACAATAACCTCACATGTAAAAGATGAAATACTAATGTCAATAGAGATTAAATCTTCCTCATTCTTTTCAAGAGAGCTTAAAATCTTAGGAGGAATAACTTTAACAGTTGAACCATTATCCAACAGAATCCTAGAGAATGGTTTACTATTCTAGTGAGCCTTGATGTACAGAGGTTTTATGTGTTTAGTCATCTCCATAGAAGGCTTCTCAAGGATGACCCTTTTAGGTTGATTCGGCCGAGTGGCTTGAATCATCACACCACTTAGATGTTCATCTGATGATTTTGAGAATTTTTCACCAGCCCCCCAAATGTTAGGGAATTCTATTTTATCAACATCTTGCAATATGAACTCCTAAGGAAGCATAATCGAAGTGGTTGCACACCCAAAAGGCATAGGTTCTCCGTCAACTTCAAAAGCATCAATCTCCATATCCTCTTCATCTCCAAAGGTTCATCAAGCTCCGCCTCATAATCAGAACTTTTCATTGATTCATCTTTGCTAAGACAGGGATCCTCAAGGGCCTTATTGCTAAATTTTGACTTTTTTCCAAGGGTTTCCTCAATGGGCCTTTTTGACTTTATTCTTGCGTCACACCAAATAAGCACCTAATGTTACAAAATTTGTATCAAATTTGCACTTTCATTTATTTTATTTAGAAGAACCTTTAGTGAAATCCACTTTAGATAATGTGGCACCTTTAAACTTTGGTAGCAAGCTCATAAAAGTCTCAAAATTCTATATCTTAAAACTTTTTCCTCAATTCAATATCAAGACCCTTTGATCCATTTTGACATATTCAGTCTTCGACAAAAGGATTTTGCACCTACCCCTTATCATTTTGAATCCTGAATTAAACAAATCGATTGTTTCACCAGCTCTTTGAGTTATTTTAGATAATTCAACTATGCAAACCTCTAGTTCAACCCTGAAGAGCTAAGTGTGGATCTGACGCTCCATCTCCTGCCATATGAAAATTTAATTCCTAAGGAGTGTATCATACCAAGTAAAAGAAGTATCAGTTAAACTGTTAGGAAACAATTGCAACTTTAAATTAGAAAATATTTTATAGTTTGCCAATTCCCCACGTTGAATGGTAAAATGGGCAATATGTTCGAGTGTGGATTATCCTTCTTCCACATAGAATAAAGAGAACTCGGGATGTCAAGAAGAAACTCAAGGAGAAAGAGGAGAATTGGGACACTTTTGGCTAAACCTTTAGTAAGTTTGACAATATGGTGAAATACAACAGACCACCATAGTAATAATTCCCAGGGCATCAATAAAGCCTACTGTTTGGGGAGACAACTCTGAGGAAGGTGGTTGGACATCAAAGAAAAAGCCATTTCACTATAAAAAAAATCATTCAACAATTGGAGACCGGGAAATCGTCATGGTGGTAGTTGGATTATCCCTGTCAATCATATCTGCACATGGCTTATGAAAATTGGGTCGGCCTACTTGATGCAAACCAAGACCATAAAACTCATCTGTTACATCATGTACATCATCCAAATCAACTTCTCCCTTCTTGAGAGCCTAAAGTAGTGGCACATAGGCTTGAGGAGCTGGTTATACCCTCAAGGAAGGTTGCCCCCTATGCTTTTGGGATCTTATGTTCATAGATCTTTAGCTACAAAGTAGGATTAGTTCTGTAAAAAACTTGTCGGTTAGGCCTATTATTAATATTAAAATTTTGGCTACTAGAGTCGATAGGATTATTGATTTTACTTGGACCAACCTTTTCCCTATTGTGAGGAGGTTTTTCCTTGTCATCAGTGGCCAAAGGAAATTCTAAGGAAACTCTCATAGAATTAACAACTTCTTCTTGGGCTACCGATTTAAAGGTGTTTTCCGATTTCGATGTTTGATCATTATTTTTAAAAAGAGATTACATTAGATTAATCATAATTTTTTCAAAACTACTAAAAGTATTAGAAATCATACCGTTGGCCTATTTTGAGAACCAATGTTCTCACCATTATCTTCGATCACTTTCAAGTTACTATCCCTCGTCTGATCAATAGGAGATTTGTCCTTACTCCGGCTCCAAGGAGTCAGAGTTTCTTCAGAATGTTCATCGCCTGATTCTTTAGGTGTTTTATTAGATGTCTCTGCAACATCAAGAGTTTCTCTTCCATTTCGTAATTTCAGCATCGTGAAACATGGTTCCACTGGATGTGCCAAAAAGATTGTTGGTTATTTTTTAGATTTGCGAATGTATTAGAGAAAAATTTTCTCAATTGTAAAATTACTGACTTCTAATCAAACAGTGTGGATCTCCAAACTTTTTTACTATAATTCTTTTGGATTTCACAAAATTTAAATTGTAAATGAAAGGAGAAATTTTAAAGGAAAATCAGAAAGTTTTGTTATATCAATTCTTTAAAAATTTATGATTACAGTAAAATGAAAATACTGAGGAACGCTAAAAAAGGAAAATAACAGTAAAATAAAATTTTAGCTTAATGAACTACTAAAATTAAAACTAGAAATTATAAATTTGTGGTAGTTGGTTGTTGATTTGGTTGATTGGATATTTGGTCGTAGTTGTTGTGTTGATATTTTGGTGTGGTGGATGTTTGAATCATGTTCATGTTCTTTGCCACTATTATTTTTATATCTCAATGAACCCCTTCCTTAAATAATATATGAAAAATAAACAGTTGCTCTGAGTAAGTTAATAAATTATTATATTACATTATGTTATTTTACTTGCAAGATTCCAACTCCAAAATCTTTTAATCTTTTGATGTCAAGTCAGCAAAAATGAACTTTCATGATGGGCTTTAATATTTCTATGTCCTTTCGATCCAAAATTAATTAATTCAATTATTTTAATTTTTCAAGTCTGAAATTATTTTAGGCACAAACAAAAATCTATAAAATTATAAATTTAAATCAAATTTATAAATAAATTATAATAATTACATAAAATAATATACTTAATTAATAATTTATAAAATTTAAAAATTTTCAAAATAAACTATAATAATAAATTTATTATATTATTTAATTTAATTAAACTTTTTTACTCAAGCAAATTTAAAAAGAAAATAATTTAAAATTTTATTATTATAAATTTATTTACTAATATAGATCATACAAATTTATTCATATAAGTTTTATTTTACTATAATAATTCAATACATTTCCAAAGATTTTATATATAAAATTTTAGAATCTTATTTTTTTTATTTCTTTTATTATAATAAAGATAAAATGAATATATTTAATTTAATTGACTTTAAATATAATAAAAATATAAAACTTTTAATTCAAATATAACATTAGTTGTAATTTTTATTTTTAAAAATTAAATTTAAATATTATAAGTAATTTAAAATTTAATTAAATAAATTTAAATAAAATATATTAGTGGATAACTTTATGAACTATGATTTTAAAATAATTTTTATAAATTTGATTAAGTAAAAAAATTTTAAGTAAATTTAATAATGTAGCAAATTTATAAATACAAATAAATTATAGTAGTTAATCTAGTTTAATTTTTAATTTTTTAATATTATAATTTGTTAAACAATTTAATTATCATACTTCATTATTAAATTTATAAAACTAATTTAAACTTTTAATTTTTTGATTTTTTATTAAATTATATAATTTAATTTTGATAATTAGCTAAAATTACAAATTTTAAAAAAAGATAATTTAAATGGTATAAAGAATAAAAATAATTTAAAAGACAATAGTATAAAATTACTGTATTATGCATAATTGTCCCAAATATTATCATTGAAGAGTTAATCTTTCATTTTATTTTAGGGGGAATTATGTTTAAAAATTTTATATTATTCTTTTTTATCCACTTATTATAAATTTAAAGATTAAATTATTAAAAAAAATAATTTATCTTTATTGATTTCAACAATATAGCTGAAGAACTAATTTGATACTTTTGTAGATATTTTAATGGACAAATATATAAGGAAGTCTCTAACATTTTAGCTAAATTTTAAATAAATTCTTTTTTGTTTTTGTTTGTTTTTCTCATCTAAGTACAAAATCTTAAATGAAATAGCAAAAAGTCCTTTAATAACCGACTGAATCACGCTGTTAACCCAATCTCTTTTCTAATCTTTCTTAGATGTGGGACCCACCATTAATAAAAAAAATTATCTTCTCCACGTAAGTTTCAATTATGTTTCAATAATAGAATTATAGTCATTGTCATTAGAATTGATTAATCTTTATCTCTTTCTCTTCCTTTCTCATCCATGGACTTAATTTCAATCACTGTAATTCTTCCCCCCTCTGTCTCTTTTTCCTCCACAAATTCAATCTCGATTTTCGTAAATCATTCAATTTATTTTTAATCTCTGTGAACTAGTATCTCCATATTTTTTTTTTCAATTTAGATGGCTCCAGTCCATCTCTGATAATTGGTTCAACTATGACTAATTTCTCTTTTGATTTAAAGTCCTCTCTTGCATCAATACCACAAGTAATATCAACGGAAATTATATTTTTCTTAAAGAAAACATGAATGAAAAAGAAAATTTTAAACATGGCTAGAATATTTATGTTTCTATGTGAAAACAAAAAGTGGCATAGATAGACATTTACATTGAAAATTGATAAGGGTGCAAGAAGACCCCAAGTCCATAATCAATTAAAAACCATGAAAATGAGGTCCAAAGGAATGCTTCCTCATGGCTCAAAAGCGATCCTAGCCTTAGAAGAAGGGGATTGTCCGAATGGCCCCAAAGATAAAGGTTTGTAGAAATGAAGGTCCATATAGGATATCATCTAGAAAAAGTGTTTTTATAAAAGGGTTCAAATCTCTAAAAGTATATGAACATATCAAATAAAATAAGCCAATTATCTTGGTGCAACACTGTCTCACACATCTTGATAGAATACATTTATGTCAAATGCACGAAATGATAAGTCCTATCAAATTCAGAAAAGTATCTTTTGGCATTTACAACCATGTTAGGACAAAAGAGAATATAGTTTTCCTTTTCATCAATCAGTCTTTGACATGCCACAAACAAGACCAGGAGATCCTCAACGATCAACCAACAACCCATCCGGTCTGTGCCCTTCAAATGACCACATCAACCCTAGTTTGAGGCTAGTTGGAGATTGTAAATTGATCTACACTCTTTGGGTTAATAATGAGGTAAGTTGGGAAGTCATCGCTGTTGAAAATGCTTCTGGAGGAATAATAGTATCTTGGGTGAATACTTGTTTTAGTTGCATAAATAGGTACAGAGGATATAATTGGATCAAGTTATAAGGCATTTGGGGTGAATCATTCAGGTGCACACTCATTGTTGCCTACAAACTGTCAACTGAGGCAAATCGTTCACAAGTCTAGAGTGAACAAATTAAACTGAAAACATGCAATGATGACCCTTGGCTTCTTACATGGGATTTTAATGAAACTCTACAGGCAGATGATAGAAGCTCGGGAAGCTTCTCACAATCGAGAGCCTCACCATTGTAGAACTTAATTGATTCCACTAAACTAAAAGAGCTTCCACTCAATGGGCGTACTCATTGTACTTGGCGGGTCTGGAGACCAGAACCCGTCACAAGTCTGTCTTTGGATCGGTATCCATAGCATCACAATCCATTTCCTTTTCAGGCCCAACCATTTCTTCCAATCCCACCTTTTGGTCCTCATTCTCAACTCTCTTTCTTGTTGGGTCCATCACTATTAAAGAGTCCACATCAATTGGATCCTTAGATTCAGCGCTACTTCCTAAATTAGTCCCCTGATTTCGTGGCTTAGTAGGCATAGAAGATTCTCCCACGTTATGAGCTATTATACCACTTTTTGCTCCAGTAACTACTCCACTTCCTATAATCATAAAAGTCTTACCATGCACGTAATTTTCCATATTCTGGAGCAAATCAAACCCACCATTTTCATATGAAAATGGATGATCAGACACCTAAGCCCTACCCTCATCACTTTCACGAAGCCATTTTGCTCCAATATGAACTTGGGACTGTCGATTCGCTACCCTCAAATCAGCTGAGTAGCTCTTCTCAAATTCCACCAAAGGATTGGCATAAATAAGCGAACAAGACCTCTCTCTATGGCCAATGATGCCACAAACAAAATAGAAAGTAGTGAGTCTTTCATGTTTGAAATCAACAAAGAATTAGTCTCCTCCATCTTTTTTAATATTCATCTTCTTTTTGAGAGGTTTATTAACATTAATGTTCACCCTCAATCTAATAATATTCTTCCATTAACCATCAAAAGTTGAGGCATCAGTAATACTAAAATTACCAATGAAATTTCCAATACATTTCAGCATTGATTTAGACACAAAGCCAGTGGGTAAATTGTGTATATGTACCCATATATCTGTAGCCTCCAATGGGATAATGGTTGGATCCATACCATCCTCCACCTTCCTTATAATTAGCATATTTTGTTCAAAGGACCACAAACCCCTTCAATGACTTTCTCTACATCCAGGACATGGAAAAAGCTAAACAGGTAGCACTCATTTTCCAGTTCTTTCATCCTCATCCCACACACTGATCTCCATAGGGTAGTAAACACGTTCTTCATTACCCCAAAATTAATATATTTATCACTCAGGAATCTTCCCACCAGTTTAAACTCCTCCTACACATCCTTAACCTCACCATCTCCTACAACCAACCCAGTAGCACTCTCCTCTTCCATAGACAGATGGCCGTAATATTCCTCAAAGAAAAGGGACTAATTCAGTAATCTAGCCATTTTCAGTAATGAAAATGGAGTAGAGCCAAAGGCAAATAGATGAAAGTAACCCTTGTTATACAAACAAGACAACTTGTCACATAGAGACAAGATAGAGAAAACACTTTGTCTCTATATTTATTCACCTTGTGTGCTGATATATCATCTGCAATGTTATCTCAGGCTAAAGATTAAGACTTAATTCATTGTTTAACTTTAGTGCCAAGAGTTCTAAGTCTTTCTCATCTATTTTTTACAGATGATTCTTTAGTATTTATTTATAAAGATGTTAATGATATTAAATATATTATTCAAGCTTATGGGGATGTATCTGGTGGGTTAGTAAATTTGATTAAATAAAATATGTATTTCTTGGTTTCACTATCTCTTTAGAAAGAGAGACTCTTTATTGATGTTTAAAGTTTTACGATATCATTTTTGCAAAAGAATATCTTATTAGAGAAGTTGAGTCTCATCTAATGGTAGGAGAGATGTGATGGTTAAAGTCATGCTTCAAGCTTCTCCAATATAGGTTATGAATTTCTTTTTGGTTCAGATATTCCAACGGAAGAGCTTCAATGAAAGATGAATTGTTTTTTGTAGGATGATAGATAGGAAGGACAAATCATATTCACTTAGCATCATATCAACAACTTTATGTGCATAAAGAGAATGGTGGTTTGGATTTTCGACGACTTCATGGGTTTAATCTAGCTTTATTAGAAAAATAGTGTTGACGTCTTTTAAAATTCAAGAACTCGCTAGTGACTAGAGTAATCAAAGCCAAATACTAATATTAGTGTTTTGCAAGCTCAGTTAGGTAATTCACTTAGTTATTATTGACGAAGTATTGGGTACAACCATTCCAACTTTGCACAAAGGTATACTTATACGTATTGATAATGGGAGGGAAGCGGATATATGGGACTCTCAATGATTGCCATTATCTCTGAATTTTAAGCTAATTAAACTAGGGTTAGAGGTTTCTAATATCCATATTTTGGCCGATTTGATTATAAATCTATAATGAAATAAGGAGTTGGTTCTTTCTATTTTTGTAGCCACCTGATTGTGAAAGTATTTTTTTTTATCCTTTTGGTTTAGATGAATGAAAATGATGTGTGATTTTGATTTTTTTTTCGAAATTTTGGAAATTACCTGGTCACGTCGGGATATTAAGTAGTTGTTTTAATGGCTCATGATATTAGTAATATGTTGGTGGATTAGTCTTAATGGTCGACATTTTTCGCAGCCAAAGGTTTATGATTTGGAGAGTTATTTCGGGTTTTATGCCAATAAAAAATCATTTAAAAGCCTAGCATGTATTTTTGGAGTTTTTATGCTTGTTGCGTGAGTTGGGCCATGAGAATTATTTACATCTTTGATATAGGTCAATAAAAATAGGCCTAATAGGGTTGCGCCCATAAATATTAGAAAAACTAAAGGAGAAGGAACTCGGCCTATAACATAATCCTTTCATAACATGACATGTAGCCTAGAAAATTACTATAAATATCTAATGCTGACACACTTTTCCAGGTAGGTAAAATCAACCCAAACATACTAAAAGATCTTACTCTCCTAAAAATGCAGAAAGCTCTTTACTGACTAGAGTGTCGGAGGGTCTGCGCTAGGTAACGAGCTTGGCCCCTCTTAGCTCACTTTGTTTATTGTGCATGAATCCTAACCTAGTCAAATTTGAACACGGAGGGGATACATTTTTTCCTAATCTCAAAGTAAATCACTTTTTAGGGAGGGCAGCTACATTGACTTTTCTTTCTTGGTATAAAAATCTTGCACCTTCTAAAATTCTCAGTAATGGATGACCCTCAAAATGGTAGAACTCCCAATATTGAACATTCACCAAGTCAACTTCCTGGAAATAATAACCAGGAAATGCCACCAACCACCCAGGCCAATACCACCCCAGATCCGAGAGCTTCTCTCCAATCTCTGATGGATCTCTTTACGAACACCCAAACCAATCCTACCTTAACCACACCGTAAGCAGCCTCAGGTAGTGCACCTCCTAGCTTATCGCCAGAAATACATAGTGTAGTTTTAAGTGCGCTAGCACCAGTCCTACAACTCTTACAAAATCAAAGTCCTTAGAGGCAACAGATAAACGAGACCATGGCAGCTGACCCTGGCAGAACGCGACTATTCCAAACACTCGAGTGAGGTAGGGAGGAAAGATCGGGTGCGGCAGCTAGCAGATTAAGGTCGAAAGTAGGGGTTGTGGGAGGTAATCATGTGGTGTCGACAAACAGGATAGAAGAATATGATAGACAAAGACGAAGAAGTCACAACGAAAAGAGCTCAACGGATTCCACTGAGCCTAGGGCCGAAGTGGAAGAAGCTAGAAGAGAGATAAGAGGAGATCGCTCTAGGAAAGAACATGATAGAACTCATGAAAGGTCACGACCTCAAAGAAGGGAGCACGAGGCTACAAGTCAAGAGCCAGGTGACATGAGGAAAATGGTAAAAAAGTGCGTGGAAGAGTTTGGGGGAGGAAAGAGATTTGGAGATAGGGACTTGAGATTGGAATTAAAATCCCCATTCATAGAAAGGGTGGCATGTTATCGGATGCCGAGGAGGTTCAAAGCCCCAAATATTACCAAATATATAGGATCCACGGATCCTATGGCCCATATTCTCAACTATAAGCATGAGATATAACTTCAAACGGGAGATGACGAGGTGTAATGCAGGGCCTTTCACGGGTCGCTAGAGGGAGTGGCCACAAAGTGGTACGATGGCTTGAAGGAAGGAAGCATAGACAACTTTAAACAACTAGTGGAGAATTTCATGAGGAGATTTGCAGCCAGCATCCCCATGGAGATGCAGACACAAGTCTTAGAGCTTGTGACAGGACAAATCCCTAAGAGATTTCCTGGCCAAGTTCAATGTAGAGGCTTTGAAGGTAACTAAATTGAATCAAGCCAGAGCAGTGGAAGCCCTATAAAAGTGCATGACGCATGCTGATTTCTATAAGAAGCTGTCTAGAGAGCTTCCCAACAACATCGAAGAAGCCATGTCAATAGCACAGAAGTATATCAGACATGATGATGCTTTCCGGGTTATCTAGTTTGCTCCAAAATGGAAGGCGGATCAAGGGGACACCCTGTCGAAAAATAAGAAAGTAGAAGGTA
>CAOJBK010999482.1:0-15182 GCA_948294925.1 Codiaeum variegatum | reverse complement strand
CTGTAAAGAGGCAGCTATGTTAGCTAAAGTTGTATTTGGGTCAGGTGGTATTTGAGATGTGTTTGCTGCTGGGTTTATGGCAGGAGGAGGACTATCCTCTACCATGCGGTCATCTTCGTGGGCTGGGTTATGTTCCATTGTAAATTATGAATCTGTGACAGGTTTTTGAATGTATTTGGAAGGGAAAACTCTGTGTTTCCCATAGACGGCGCCAAATGATGCGTGCTGGTTTGGATCACGCTGGGATGTAACGACTCTGGTTGAGTCTGGATAGACCTGCACAGAGAGAAAGACTGGTCAGGGGTGCCGGACGCTGTGTCCGGCGATAACCCTCCGACGCTCAAGTCAGTTAAGGGGTTGAATCACAGATGGAACAATATGTAGTTGAAAGCTTTTGAGGATAGATTTGGTCTTACCTTGTTCAGGTTGTGAATGCATGTATTTATAGGGTGTGGAAACCCTGTTCAAGAGGACACGTGGCACACTGGGGTGCGTTACAGTGTACTACTACATGTGCCTGTGACATCTGTCTGTTCTAGGGTTCCGAACCCCGGAGGCTGCTAGTGGACAAGGCGAAACTGTTTTTTGGGTTTGGCCTGGACTGGATGCGGCAGGTTCGGTGTGGATCCAACTAAACTTGTTGGGAATGGAATAGGCCGAATGTGAGGTAGTATCACTGAGTTCTCATCTTTAAATGAGAGAGAGAGAGTAATAATTTTTAATTTGAGATAATAAGTGTGGAGATTTTAAAATAAAAATTACTGTATTTAATAATTTCAACAGTTAATTTTTGTAAAAGAGCTGTGTGTGATTTAAAACTCATCAACTGACCTCTAATTTTTATAAAAAATGGAAAGGATCCAGATAATATTCTAGGAAATTATTACTTAATAATTGAAGGGGAAAAAAAATCACTTTCGAAGACTAATGTTAATGAACTAATACATTGACAAGTCATTACCATTATTTGATTAGATATGTCGTTTGACATTTTCACTTTTCACTTCTCTTAAATCTACAGAAACTTAAGTCAAAATTCCGCTATTTAAAAATGTTAATAGATGGATAAAATTGGCTACCAAACTTTGTTTTAATTTCCATCTTCAATCCACAGACAAAAAACCATTAAAATTTGGTCAAAAAGAACACACAACAAGCCAACCTATAAATAAAAAATTACTCGTTTTGTACTTAACATTCATCTCCTTGGGCCACAACATATTAAATTCTTTATTTTTTTTTCGTACCACTGACAAGAATATGAAACCCTATTCAATAATCAAGTACCATATTTTAGACATTGCAAACAATTTCCAATTTACTTGTATATAATTTAATTGAAAATTTTTATAGTATTATAGTATTTAAATCATAATTTTTTTTCTAGTAGTAAACGAAATTGTAATCCAAGTCTATTTTTAGGGTGATATACGCACTTGCTGTTTTACAATTCCTTGATCAATCTCAATTATTTGTTAAAAATATTATTTTTATTAATTTATACATATATGTATTTTTTGACAAATTGTCCATTTGGGTTATAAATATAGAAAATTTCATTCCCATGTGATAAGTTCGATGTCTAATAATTTCTGATCTCTGAATTTAAATTGAATTAGATTAAAATTCCTACATAATGAATAAATTAAGTTAAGAGGGTCAGTCTTGTTATCTGGTAATAGCCATCTTAAGTTTCCTAGAACTCTTGGAGAAAATAAGATCTTTTAAAATTTTATAGATAGTTTCACATACTTAAAAAAGTGTATCAATACTGGATATTTATAGTAATTTCTTAGGTTATTGTCATATTGTAAAAGAATCATGTGGAAGCCTGTATATAAAGTAAGACATGGTCTCATTACAAATAGATGATATCTGTTAAAGTCGGACATTCGACACGTATCATAAAGAAAATGTCCAAAGAGAACCTTCGAAATATACCTTCGACATGTCTTCTAGCGTGATCATAGGTTGAAAAAAACTATATCATAAATCTGAATCTTTTTCTTTTAATTTATCTGACGTTTTTAAGTTCGAGCTCATTAAATTTATTTTCATTGAATCGCATCACCGTGTGATGATAAAGAGAACAAGCACTGAATTGTAGTAGAGTAATGTTATGAATAAATGATGCAATAAGGCAAATATCAAAAATAAAAAGGTACACACAGAACCTTACGAACTTTCCCTCACAGCTTCGTATCCAGCATGGCATCCACCGATTTGATTAAAAACCGTGTGGGGGTTCCATGTCTTTGGGACCTACCTCACATTCTTTTTTTTTTTCCTCTTAATTGATTTACATGAAATTTTAATTAATGTCATTTACTTACCCAAAGCTATTTAAAAAAAAATCTCTTATTACTAGCTAGATCTGTGATTCTGAATTCTTTAATCATCACCTATGTTTATTTGGCAAAAAAAACAAAAATCTTCACCTATCTTTCGGGTTACAATTAATTTGCGTGTTTCTTAAAAGAAGATGAAAATGAGCTATGCCAAAAAAAAACATTAATTTAATAATAATTGTAACATAACATTTTTTTATAGTAAGAATATTACTGCAAATCATCCTGTAAAAAATTTGCTAATAATATTAGCTTAAACAAGGAGATTTAACTTAAACATACCTAAATTGAGCAGATTATAATAATATCACAATTTAAAAAAAAAATAAAAGTTTTAACCTTAGTTACTTAATTTTTTATTATTTTTGTATAGCTACTATAGATATTTTTTATGTTTACTTTATTAGAAAATAAAGCGACTTTACTTTATTATAAAAAAATTAACTTTTTTTATATGAAAAATGAAAATTTGGGGAATATTGATATTTGTGTGTCTGAACTTGATAGAATTTGACAATTAAGTGTGTAAAATTATAAAAGTCACAATTAAGTATTTAAACTTGTAAAAAAATAAATAAATTAGGGCAAGTTCAACAGACTTACTATTCTATTCCCTATTTTATTAAAAAAATCCATTCTTTAATTTTAATTTATTCAAAATCATGTATGTATTCAAATAATGTATTTTATCTTACTCACTATTTCTATTTTTTTAAAAAGAAAAATATTAACAAACTATTTAAGAGTCAATTTCTCATTCTAAGGAGAGAGAATGTAACTCTTTAAAAAATTTTAAGGAAGTAAATTTAGAAGATTGTTGGAAAAGATAAAATTAAAATATACTTCCTAAAATAAAGAATGAGCCTCATTTAGGAAGCTGTTAGACTTGGTCTTAGTGCTTTTGCCTGTAATTTCCTGATGTCATCCATTTTTTTCTCATATATTTTTTACTAAATTATTGGCAAAATTCGGTAAAAACACAAATTTGTTATTTTCTTTAACAAGTTCAATTACTTAATTGTGACTTTATAAGTTCACACACTTAATTGTCAAATTGTATAAAGTTCAGATGCTAAAATTATCAATATTTCTCATATTTTTTATGGATTAAATTATTTTCTTTTATAATTCTTCTTAAATAATAAAAAAAAACTTAAATTTTATGAAAAATAAATTTAATAAGAAATATTAAAATGATAAAATTAATGTTATAAATTTACATACTTTTTTTTCAACAATTTATAAATTTTATAAAAAAAAGTATAATTTATAAATACATATGTACATTATATATTTTGTAAAATAGTTATTTTTACAATTATAAAATTAATTTTTATTTTTATAAATTATAATTTTGAATAAAATAATTTATATTTTATAAAATTAAAGGTTTTCATTAAAAAAATTAAAAATTACTAAATTTGTGAAAAAATATATATGAAAATTTATTTTGCAAATAAAGTAATATAAGAAAATCCCAATAAGTTAATATCTTTTAGATGATTGCCAAATGGATTAATGTTCTCCATGTTCAAATAATTATTTTATCTTCTATCTTTTTCAAGATTCGAATCTAAAACATGTAACTATAATTATTAGATACTTCACAAGAACAACAACTTTAAAGACAAATGATAACAAAAGCTTAATTCTTAATAAAAATTAATATAAATCCAATTAAATAAAAGTATTGTTAAAAGGAAGACAATATTATTTTTATTTTTTTAATATGTAAATTATTTGATAGACTATATGAGTGATTTATTAAAAATTTTCCCTCGAAATAAGAAAAGTTGAGAAAATGATTATATAAAAGGGAAATTGTTGAAACTATTGCTCTCTCTTCTCATTCGAAGTATTGCCACCTATATCTACATTTAGGGTTTAGTCTTAGGGAAACCCAACGATCATTTTTGTTGCTGATGGAAGCACCGAACTTCCATTTTTTTTCTTCTATTTCTATTATATGGTTATGATTATACTCCTAATTGTAGTTTATTTAAGTAAATATGTCATGATGAAAGAGCGGCCTCTATGTCATTATATTTTTACCAATCATGTCAGTAACTTTTGGTTTATCTATGGTGTTTTGAAGATGAAGCCGTTGATGGACAGGAAATGGCGTACCTCGAGTCTTAATGTACATAGCATAATAGATCGAGTTGGAAGGGCTTTTAATGGTGGATATTTGGTCTTTGCGTGCACTAAATCATCGAGCTATTTATGGGACATGGGCAAATATATGTTCTATAGGAGAAGACCCCAACTTGGATGGCAATGTGAGCCTGCATTTTGGCCATTATTTTATTCGTTAATTCAAAGCAAGTAGTCAATATTCAGTTCAAGACCAGTTTTAAAAAACTGGTCATTCCATAGTGTGTTTATTCCTTATAACACTTCTACGGTGGGCTCAGATGATGGCGCCGACTAAGGAACAGAAAGGGTTATTATTTTCAAAACATGTTATGTTTAAGGTTGGGTATCATTGCAGGGCTTTAAACCTATTCGTAAAATAAAAAGAAATGTGTATTGTAATATTAGACAATAATTCTAAAGTGTTAGGTTTGTTTGAACCTATGTATTAACCGGCTTTCGCCTTACTGACAAATGATAATTTTTCTCTTGGAAAAAAAGAAAAAAAGTTGAGAAAATGACACTTATTTATGATAATGGAAATAAATCATTAAAAAATACCATAAAAATTTTCAAGTTACAAAAACAAAGTAAACATTGTATAAGACCAAGTTTTATCTTCTACAAGGTGTTTCACAAACTATATCCATTATTTATTTATTTAGTTAGTTTCTTTTGTAAATGTGCCTATAAGATCAAGATGAAATAAAAAATAAACCTTAATAATTTTTATTTTTTTAAAATCATTAGGAAGGCTCATGTAATAACCCAAAAAAATTATGTGATTGGAAATAGGTTAGAAATTGTGTGATTGGAAAGATGTTAAAAGGATTTGATGGTACTAACTTTACCAACTAGGTGCACATTGATTTTGGGAGCTCATTCCTTAAGAACTCTGAAGTTAAGCATGCTTGATTTAGAGCAATTTAAGGATGGGTGATCTCTTTGGAAGTATTTTAGGATGTGGGCGAGTGATGACAAAGTATGCTAGAAGGACATATGTTGGTTTGTGGGGCATCCATAAGCCTTTAGTGACACTTTCGCTGAAGGGAATGGCCAGGGTGTTACAGAAGGTATCAGAGCAACCATGCGACCGTAAGCTACGCTTATGGATGAAAGAGCCTGGGGCAGCCGCCTAGTAGGGGATTCTTATGGGGCTATATGAGATGTGCAATGCACAATAAGGACGTTGCAATGTATAAATAGGGGTGAATGTAATACCCCAGAGAAATTGTATGATTGGAAAGATGTTAGAAATTGTGTGATTAGAAAGAGATTAAAAGGATTTGATGGTACTACCTATACCAACAAGGTGCATCATTTCTTTAGGAAGCTCATTCCTTAAGAACTCTAAAGTTAATGTGCTTGACTTAAAGCAATTTAAGGATGGATGATCTCTTGGAAAGTTTCCTAGGATGTGGGCGAGTGAGGACAAAACCCACTAGAAGGTCATGTGTTGGTTTGTAAGGCTAGTACACAAGCCTTTAGTAACACTTTCGACCAAAGGGAATGGACGAGGTGTTACAGATGGTATAAGAATGACCGTAACCTATGCCTATGGATGGAAGATCCTAGGTAAGCTATCTAACAGGGGGTGATTTTAGGCTATATGAGATATGTAATGCACAATGAAGATATTGCAATGTATAAATAGGGTGAATGTAATACCCTAAAGAAGTTATGTGATTGGAAAGAGGTTAGAAATGGTGTGATTGGAAAGAGGTTAAAAGGATTTGATGATACTACCTATACCAACAAGGTGCACCTTCCTTCTGGGAGCTCAATCCTTAAGAACTCTAAAGTTAAGAGTGCTTAACTTTGAGCAATTTAAAAATGAGTGACCCCCTGGGACATTTTTTAAGACTTGGGGGAGTAAGGACAAAGCTCAATAGAAGGACATGTGTTAGTTTATAGGGCTAGGCCACAAGCCTTTAGTGACACTTTCAGTCGAAGGAAGTGGTCGAGCTGTTACAGCTCACTTTGTGCAATTGAAACGTTTAGTGAGCAAAATACTATTCTCACTCCTTCAATTTTTACAAGAAAAACAAGATGGATTATATGAAAAAAAAAAGAGAAAATATAAAAAGGAAACAAATTATTTAAAATATCAAAGAATTTCAAGCTTTCAAACTTCAAATTATTCCTGTTGGAATGGTACGAAATGATTCATTTTTGGTAAATGTCCATTGTAAGGTTTATTGTATGATTTATAAGAGTTGTTGTAAGATTTGTGGCATGATCTGTATGATCTACTACATGATATGCATGAATATGTTCCATTTCACCCTTATTTAAGTTAGAGGCTGCTAGACAATGGACTCCAAGCTTATTTTTTTAAAAAAAATGAATAAAAGGATGTTTTGACAAAGGCTTAATAAATATATCTGCAATTTGATGAGAAGTGGGAATGTAGCATGTGATCAAGGCTCCAGTGGTAACCATTTCTTGAACATAATGATAATCAATCTATATATGTTTAATGCATGCATGAAAAATAGGATTGATTGTAATATATAAAGAGTACTTTTGCTTTCATAAAAGATTTGAGAGTGTCATAGAGTCTTATACCAATATCTCTAAGGAGGAATGTTATCCATATAGCTTAGTTGTGGTGGTCGTCATGGATCTATACTCAGCTTTTGAGCTTGAGCAAGAAACAATTGATTTTTCTTTAAAGATCAAGAAATATAATTTGCACCTAGATAAATATAAGAATTAATGGTGCTTCTTCTAGTATCCAGACAGCTTCAAACCATACAACTTGAACGAACTTTGGGCTTATTCCATAATGCATTATTCCCTTGAGATAATGACGAAAGCATTTTACAACTTTTATGTCTCCTTCTTTAGGATTTTAGGATTTTCTATATACTTTGTTAATAGCTTGAACAATACCAGGATAGGTGTATGTCAAATACTTAATAGCCCCTATGAAACTTTGATATTTAGCTTATCCTTAAGCTATAGGTTATAAATAGATTTATTTAGCTTTTACACAAAACTAGATTATTTATTGTCTTGAAAACTTCTATATTGACTTTCTCCTTTAAATATCCGTGGAGAAATACATTTTGACATTGAGTTGACATATTTTCATTTTGACGTAGTTACAACAATAAGAACTAGCCAAATGGTTATAACATGTACAAGTAGACTATAAGTTTTATTATAGTTGTGGACTCTTAATTTTAACCCTTGTGAAAAAATCGCCTTATTACTCTCAACAAGGTTAAAACTCTACTAGATTGTACGGAGGTCAAAGGGCAGTGCCCTGGGATGCTAAAAATATTTAATTCATTGACAAGCAATGTTTTTCACCATCCAACATTCCATTTAGAAACAAACCAATGGACTTAAACCGGGCTTAAATTGGATTTAAAATGGGCATGAAAAACCAAAAAACACAAAAAATCAGATCAAAAAAATATTTAACCATACCCAAAAACTGAACCAGACTTGCATGCATTGTAGAGCCTATAATCGTTAGGCACATGTGGTAGATCACAAGAGGCCTACGTGCATCAGTAGGCTCATACAGTTAGCACTGAGCCCGTGCAGTCACTGTTAGGCCTATGCGATCAATGCTAGCCCTCACCGTGCACTGCAACCTATCAGCGAGACTTGCAATTGTTTTTAAAAGTTTTCAATTTTGACACCCTATAAATAGGCTTGCCATGCTTAGTTTTCAATACACCTTGACACCTTGGTAGCACCTTCAGACACTAAAACAAACACTTCTTCATTGATACCCTTTCACTGACACTTTACACCTTGAGACACACCACTTCTGATATTACTAGAGCTCTACCAAAATTATTCTTAGCCATTTGAAACTAGTTTTCCTAGTGGTTTAGTTTGATTCAATCCTATTTCATCACTTTATTTTTCTTAAAGGGGAGACATGCTCAAGATTTTATTAAATCCTCCATTTATAAAGTGGAGACATGCTTAGGATTTATTAAATCCTCCATTTCTTACATGCCCAAGTCTCATAAATCAAAGATGTTGTGTTCTGAACATAATTTTCTTATTTCATTTTTCTTATTGTATTCTAGAACTAACTAGGATAACCTAATCAAAATCATTTTCTTTTCTAAAGTTTGAATTGAATTAAAATCAACTCGGTTAATTGCTTTTCTCAAAATCAATTAGCTCCTAAATAACTACGTGAAGGAATGCATTTTCAAATCCACCTTCACAAAAAGGAATTTCTATGTGGGGTTTGATTTCCATTCCATGGGATACAAAGACATGCCTCTCATCTTTAAAGGCATCAACTCCAAATTCTTTTAATTTATCTTTCCCTTTGTATTCATTTGTTTCTATATTATTTTTTTGACATCACTAATCTATTTTATGTGCAACCTGAGTTATTATTTCCTAATAATTTTATTCATGTTACTTTACTATTTTTGTTTTATTTCCAGTTCATGTTACTATTTGGTGATGGTGTGGTCTTTCCTTAACTTTCTCATTGTTAGTGAAAGGATCCATCTGTTTTCTTCTTTGTATCCCAATTGCTAATGGAGAGATCCACCTTTTTTATTCAATTCTTATTATTTCATTATTAAAATAAATGAGTGTCTTCCCTAATACTCAAGTGGCTAGAGGAAGGATACCTTATTTTACTCATTTTATATTTTGATCTCACTATTATTTTTATTGCTTTCTTATTCTTGTCATTCATCCATTATTTTCTGTTCACGCACTATATTTTCTATATCTATTCATGCATCATTCAATACTTGTACCTGCATATATGAAGCCTATTTTAACCAAATTTATATCATTTTAAGAGCCAAAGTGTTTAGAAAATTAACTTTTTTTTTCTAATAATTTATTGTCAGTTTACAAGTCTACAAATCCATCTTTTAGTTTTTAGCTTTATGTCTTTTCCAATGGGTAAAATAATCAATTTTTTTATAGAGCCAATCAAATTAGTTTTCTTAATCAACCTTGAAATGAAACATTTTCTAAATGATTAAGTGAAAACTCGCAACACACGCTTATAACCTAATGGGCCCATAGGGATTCTACCTAACATGAGATCCAATTTGATCATTAAAGTGCAATCCTTCCTACGAGGTTAGTTTCCTTATGCTAGCCCCATAAGGCACACGCTAGATGGATCCTCATAATAGTTTAGGCCTTCAACTTGTGTATATCCTTGTGCCACTAAGTGAACTTTGTATCTTTTTATTGACCCATCCTTTTTGTATTTAATTTTTAAAATCCACTTTAAGATAATCATGTTATTATTTATAGGTCTATGTATAAGATTCCTAGTATTATTGTCATGTAATGCTTGAAGTTCTTATTTCATTGGCATCATGAGTGGCACAAGACTTTTGAAGCTTTTATTTTTGGAATTTTTGAGTTTCTTTTGCTAGATTAGGATCTAATTCTAGTTGTTTAAGAATAGATCTTGTCACAATTTTCATCCCCTTTTTACCCATATATTTTGCTTTCATTGGAAAGATTAACATATAAGTTCTTAATTCCATTAGGCAAATCAATTTATGACATTTTGGCATGATCTTGAATATGTCCTTATTCACACTGATTTGATTCAAGATTAGTGGATGATGAAGCATCACTTACATGTCTAAAAGAGCTTTTAACCTTATGAATGGAATTTTTCTCATGTAAAGAGAAGCATCATTATTATCTAAGTAAACTAACGGTGGATGTTGATTTCACAACATTTAGAGATTGTTGCATGACTTTCTAGTGCTATTGTATGAATCTGGGATTAATTTTATGGTTTTCTCTAACAACTTTTTTCGTATGATTGTCAAGGGTAATTCCATAACATTCAAAGACAATTATATGATTTATTGGTGCTATTGCATGAATTTGGACATTATTTGTATGATTATCAAGTTGTTCCATCATTTTCATATGAAAGAGAAGCATCACTTTTTTCTAAGTAAACTGAAGGTAGATTTTTTATTGGAGAGCAATTAGAGACCATTTGATGACTAGTTGGTGTTGTTCCACGATCCACTGCATGATTTGTATGGCCCTCTTCTTCTATAGATTTTACATCTACTAGGATTTTGGTTCCGGTGTTGCTCCATTCTTGAATTTCATCTTTGTTTATGTAATCCATTTTTATCTATTCTAATTGATATGGAAAAATGGTCACTTCCAAGTTATCTTGCATACTATTATCTTTAGGTAGAGCATAAGGAAATACATTTTTATCCAATACTACATGGTAAGAAATATAGGTTTTATTAGATATCATACAAAGACACATATAACCACTATGTTTAGGTTTGTATCTAATGAAAACACAAGGATATTTCTTAGAGAATTTATTCTTTTCATGATCTCTTAAGTAAGAAAAACACTTGCAATAAAAAATTCTTAACATTACGTCATCTAGGTCATGGTTAAACAATTTAGAGTGCAGAGTTTTAATATTTAGTGTGGATAATGGCATATATATTATTAAAAGAAATAGTAATAAATGCATCAATCCAATATTTCAGAGGAAGATTTACATGAAATAAAAGTGTCAATTTTGTTTCTGAAATATGGTGGTGCTTTCTTTCAGCCCCACTATTTTCCTTTGGAGTACTAAGACAATAAAAATGATGATGACTGCCACAATTTTCCAAGTAAGTTTTAAAAGCATTTGATGTAAATTCACCTCCTTCATCACTTTGAGAAATTTTAATCAAAGTTCAAAAAGGTTTTTGACTTTTTTTTTTTGAATTGGAGGAAGTGTTCAGGAGATCATATTTTTTTCTTTAATAGAAAAAACCAGTGTAGTAAGTACAATCATCTATACCAACAACTTAATATCTAAATGTTAACATGATAAAATAGAGCAAATAAGAAAAATACTTGTAATAAAAAAAAATTCTTAACATCCCATGATCTAGGTCATGGTTAAACAATTTAGAGTGAGAAGTTTTAATACTTAGTGTGGATGATGGAATACAAATCATTAAAAAAAATCGCAAAAATACATCAATCCAATATCTGAGAGGAAGATTTACTTGAGATAAAACTATCGAACCTATGGTGGTGCTTTCTTTCATACACACTATTTTTTTTGGAAGAAAAATGATGATGAATCCCACAAATTTTCAAGTGAGTTTTAAAAGAATTAAATGCAAATTCATTGTTAGAAAAATTGACTTAAATTAATTTTTTTTTCTTTTAGGAAAGGTTTAATTTTTTGACTTAGAGTAGTGAGCAAGTAATTGACTTGGAAAAGGAAATCCTAAACTTGTTGGACAAGTTTAGGTGACTATAAATAGGAGAGCTATTTTGTGTAAATTTAAGAGAAATATTTTTAGGCGTGGACAAACACTTAAAAGGATTACTTCTTGGGAACACGTTTTAGCTTGGATTGAGAATTTTTTTCTTCTAGTTTATGTGAGAGGGGTGATACAATAAATTGTAAGATTTACGATTTAATTGTATTGTAATTATTTTCTCATATAGTGAAGAAAAGAGATCTATCCGTGGACATAGGTAAGTTTGTGCCGAACAATGTAAATCTTGGTGTTACTTGTTTTTCTTGGCTTGGTTTATTTTCTTGTGTGCTTATTAAATTGTTTGAATTTAAATTTTTTTCCCAACAAGTGGTATCAGAGCTAGTTACGATTGATATTCAACAAGTATGGTAGGAGGTTCATCACTTTTCACTATTAAAAAGTTTGATGGGAAAAGCAGTTTCACTCTTTGGTAAAGAAGGGTGAAGGATCTCCTAGTTCAATAAGGCTTGGCAAAAGCGTTGAAGGGAAAGGACAAGGGTAAGCCATAGAAGATAAGCAATAAATATTGGGAGGAGCTAAAGGAATAGTGTGTGAGTACAATACGTCTTTGCATTGCTGATAACATTATAAATAATGTTGTTGAGGAGACTTTTACTGTAGATATTTGGGACAAACAGGAGAATATTTATCTGTCTAAGAGTTTGACTAATAAACTACATCTAAAGTGAAGATTAAATACGTTGAGGATGGCGGAGGGTGGAAATCTGGTGGAGCATGTGAATGAATTTATTATTATCTTAGATCAATTGAAAAAGATTGATGTTAAGATTGAGGAAGAAAGCAAGGCACTAATGCTTCTTTACTCACTCTCTAGCTCTTATGAGAATTTTGTTAACTCATTGATTATGGGTAAGGATACATTGACTATGGATATCACACAAGGGAAATTGGTTTCTCTCCAAACTAGAAGGAAGGATAAAAGTGAGAAGAGGAAAGGTGAGGCATTGGTTTCTCAAGGTGCGAGTCAGAGAGGGCGGTCACATGATAAGGGTAGATCTCAATGGGGTAGGTCTAGATCTAGTGTCAAGAATTTGAATGACATTCAATGCTTCAAATAGAAAGATTATGGACAATATAAAAAGGATTGTTGGAAGCACACAAAAAAGCAAGATGATAAAGAGAATGTGGTTTCTCTTGCTTCGGATAACGGAGATGCCCATGTGGTCACCTAAAGTAATAATGTATTTTTTTGTAATGATTGATTTTTAGATTCCTGCTATGCTCGTTATGTTTGCACCAGGATGAATTATTTTGATACACTCTAAAAAGATATGATTTCAATATTAAAATTAAGTAATAAGTCTAAGGTAAAAGTCATGGGTGTCGGTAGTGTGAGAATCAAAAAAGTATAATTGAGAGGTAACAACTTTAGGGAATGTGGCATATGTTCCTAAGATGAGCAAGAATTTAATTTCGTTAGGTATGTTAGACTCTATGAGATTTAGTTACAATGCTATAGGTGGAGTTCTAAGGTTTACTCAAGGTCCTTTGGTCATGATGAAAGGAAAGTTACATTGAGATATATACCATCTAGTTGGTAGCACAGTGAAGACCTCAAGTGCTGACTAGAAAATTGGCACGTGCAAAAGAAATCATTTTTAGAGGGGAGATGATTATAAATGGGTTGCACTTGCTATTAATAAGGTGTAGAGATTGAGGTCTCTTTCCAAGGCTAAATAATGCTAATGACTAGATTTTAGCTACACATGATATATTTCCCGTATTTGGAATTAGGGTGTGGGAACGAGTTCTGATTCGAGTGTGTAGCTTGGTATTTATGGCCAATATGGTATTTTTTAAAATTTAAGTCAAGGTGCAGATTGTTAGGAAAGTTGGCTTAAATTTGGTTTCTATTTTCTATTTAGAAAAAAGAATTTATTTCCTATTTGGAAAAGGTGTTTTTTTTTTTTATAAATTTATTTAGGAAATGTTTAAGTTTTTTACTTGTGGTAGTTAATAACTAATTGACTTGGAAAAAGAAATCCTAAACTTATTAGACAAGTTTAGGTGGCTATAAATTGGAGAGCAATTTTGTGTAAATTTTAAGAGAAGTATTTTTAGGTGTGGGCAAACACTTAAAGAGTTACTTCTTGGGAGTACTTTTTAGCTTGGGTCGAGAGTTTTTTCTTCTAGTTTATGTGAAATGTGTGATATAATAAATTGTGACATTTACAATTTAATTGTATTGTAATTGTTTTCTTATATAGTGAAGAAAAGAGATCTCTTTGTGGCCCTGAACCCCCTCCCCTTGGGACTCCATATCTCTTTTGACTCTATATATATGGACACCTGATATCTATGAGGGTTTACCCAACCTAGTTATAGCATTCCTTTCTATTGCGCCTAAAATCTCTATATTTGCTAATATTTCACGTGAATCTATTTATGGTTCCTATGGAGCTACATTGTAACAAATCTTCTTTTTTTGCAGCATTGCTTCTCATGCTCCTACATAGGTAGCCAAGTACCTTTCGTTCCCAACGCCACCATTTCACACTCCAAACGGATCAGCCTCACCATCATGTAATGTCGAATCACGTAAATCTTAGTATTGCCTATTTTTCTTAGCTTGGTTTATTATCTTGTGTGCTTATTGAATTGTTTGAATTTAAATTTTTTCCCAACATTCACCTCCTCCATCACTTTGAGAAATTTTAATTTTTAGTTCAAAAATGTTTTTAACTTTCTTTTTGGAATTTGAGGAATTATTCTCAAAAACAATTTTTTTTCTTTAAAGAAAAAACCAAGTGTAGTGAGTGCAATCATATACAACAACAACATAACATCTAAATGTTAACATGATATAATAGGAGCTTGACCTCATAAATCATAATTCAATTTGTCTATGGTAAAGTAACAATTTTGTTTGATGGAGAAAAAAAAGGATTTTACAAGTCTTTTCCATTTGACATCTAACACAAATGGAATTTGGTTTTTCCTAACTAGAAACATTGATAAAATTCTTAGAATGTAAAAATTTTAAAAACATTAAGCTAGGGTGTTATATTCTTTTTATGCCAAATATGTTATGATACATTTCTTCTAAAAATGGCTAAAGCTTCATATCTAATATTATCTAAACAATACAGACCTCCAAACTTGCATCCTTTAGTTAAGATATTGCCTTGTTCAGACTCTATGAAGAAATCATAAGCGGTAAATGTAATATTCACACTCTTATGCATTTTCATTTATACATGAGCATATACATATTATCATACATTTTTTATATCATATATTTGAAAGTATTGCATAAAAATCACATATGCATTTTATCGATACAAAGAAAATGATCATATAGTTAATCATATAATAAATTTTAAAATAATGCATATATGTACAGTTTTAGGTGAATCACTGGTAACTTATTAATCATCTGAGGACTTACATGAAGTGAAAAAAAAAA
>CAOJBK010999054.1:0-10507 GCA_948294925.1 Codiaeum variegatum | reverse complement strand
CCCAAAGGTTAGAAGGTACCATCATACATCTTAAGATTGATCTTAGAGCAGGTTATGCCATCAAATTTTTCAATATGGGACATCTAAAAATTAGGAGGCAGCTTTGCATTGAGAAATAGGCTGAGTGAACCCACATCAACCATGTCATCTCTTTTCTTGATGGATTTCAGTATCTTCTCTATCTATGCTTATTTCTCCATCATTATTTTGAGTGAAGGGTGTTCATGGTTCTCCTTTGGGATAAGATCCTTTGGGAAGACAATGGTAATAAGGTTAGTTTATGCAGTCATATGTGGAGGAATAATTTGAAACTCTAGTACCTTATCTTTTTCACCAGAAGTAGAGGCTTAGTTAGTTGGGGTAGGTGGTTGAGTGTTTGTATCCATCATGCTTCAGACTTTATCTAGAATGATTTCCTTGATGGATTTTAGCTTCTCATCTTGTTTCTTCATAAAATCATCCAGGAGAGCAATACGATCAGTGGATTGAGCAGTAATAATATTATCATTGGTCTGAGACATGGTGAACTTCAGGAAAGACAAAATAATGTGTCAGCATTTTTGTGCTACTCCCACAGCAAACTATGTTCACATGTGAAATAGGTAGGGTAAGAAAAACTTGTTTTAGAAGTTTGTCCTTGTTCACATTTATGATTTCATGATGCATGTATGTAGGTACACATGAAATAAAAAGGTTTCATGATGACATACCAATATTAGGATTATGGTATATGAAGCCTTAGGGGAAGGTTTTAGTAGTCATTACATGGATCTTAGTGGTTAAAGGTTGTCCAGTGATTAGAGGTGCAATATACCTAACCATAGGTTAATCCATAAGATTCTCGTGGGTCCAATAACACATGTGACCTTGTTACCTCAACTAGCAAGACTAGTGTGTATGCCTTCAGCTAGATGATTTCACTATCAAGAAGCAATTCTCGAGAAGGAAGCTCACTCGATGCTACTTTTTATCTATGTTTTTGACACAACATGTAACGTGTTAAGATCATCAAATGAACAAATCTCTCAATAAAATGTCTCAATTAAGAAACATAAAAAATCTCAAAGAGATAGTAGCAAAATTGCTAAGATTTTAATTAATGAATATTTGATGAATGTTATTTTACATCTCCACTTGAAGATAACTTATTCTCAAATTGACTTTTAAGCTTGAAATCTTCCATGCCAAATAAATATTTGAAATACTTCAATGGCTTGAATCATTGATTAGAATACTTCAATGCACAATCAATGAGTAGTTTCATGAACATGCTTGGTGCATTAGTTAACTCAAAAATAATGACTAACCATTCAAATAACCAATCTTTCATCTTAAAAATATTAATTCCATATAAATATTTTAAGCATTCTTGCACCTTCACTAGAATCTTATTCACTTTTAATGACTTGTTCATAAGTTTCTCCTTCATAATTAACAAATAAATTTTCGCATCATTCACTTTCACTTCAAGAAAACTCAACCGCAAGTTTATGGTTAGTTCATGAGAACTAAGGGATAACAATTTTGCTTGAAAGTTCATCTTTCATAGAATATGACAATAATTATTAATCTTAATAAAATCAATATAAATATGTTTTTCTTTATCCCTTTCAAGTATCTCTATTCCAAGATTCTCAAATCTCTTTTCCTCGGTGACTACTTTAGCTTATAGAGTTTGTATATTTTCCTCATTCTTGACTTCAAATTCTTAATTATTATTAACTTCACAAGTCTCAACCACTAAATTATCTTGAACATCAATAAAATTTAAACTCCCAAATTCAAGTGCCTCACATATAGAATTCTCATCCTTCTTGAGTTGAATCTCATCACAACTCTCTTAATAAATTTGAACACTATGATGAGTATAATTTCTATCACAAAAATTATGGAATTAATATGAGAAAAATTCTCTAACTTCTTATAATACCTATTTATCTTTTTATTCAATTCATACAATATATAACAACCAAGATAAAATTCTTCAACTAATAAATTTTTCATCTTTATCCAAGATCAAATTTTACCATATCTTTTTTTATAATCAACCCACCATTCAAAAGCACAATCTATTAATTTCATTGAAGCAATTTTAATCTTTTCTACTCCATGAATATCATGATAATCAAAATATATCTCCAAATTAAATAACCACTTCATAAAATCTTTCTTATAAAAATAACCATTAAAATAAGAAATAACTCTAAGATTTGGAATACCTTTATGAACATATTGGTTATGAGATCCACCAGGCCCCTTATTTATTTGAAGAATCAATTCAACGATTGGTCTACCATGGCTACCTCCTCTAGTATGCTTCAATGCACTATTCATATTCCCTTGAACACCTCCTCATTACAAATTACATAGTTGTCCAGTGATTTCTGTCAACTGTGGCCCAATATTATGAAGTTCTATGTTCTTTGATTGCTCTCAAAACAATTGATAACCCTCGAACGTCATCATAAGGTAGGCTACCACCACTATCATGGGCCATCTAATTGGGTGAACTTCCTCTCTGATACCACCTGACGCAGCCTGTAACGCATGAAAATCGTCAAACGAACATATCTCCTAATAAAACGTCTCAATTAAGAAATATAAACAATCTCAAAAAGATTATAGCAAAATTGCTAAGATTTTAATTAATGAATAATTTATAAATGTTATTTTAAAATGACCTAAAGTAGCCTATTTATAGGAGTTACATAATCATAATCTAAAACCAATAAGGAATTACAATCATAAAAAGAAAATAATAAATAATCTTAAACCTATAAGAAAACTAATTAAATGAATTTCTAAACAAGAATTCTATCGAAATAAGGAATATAATTAAAATATTGATAAAGGAAACTAATTAAAAATCCTTATTAATAAAAAAAATAATTAAAATAGTATACAATAATTAATAATTAAAGTGTCGTCATCAGTTTTCCTAGATATAAAGGAACATGTGAAGTGATGAATGAAAACCTTATCTATAAATTTTAGCCAAAAGAGTTTTGTAATATTTTCTTAAGAAAATTTAATTTTTTCCTTAGTGGAATCGCCAGCTGCAAGGCCCTGCCTGACCGCACAATTGCGCGTCTCAAGATGTTGCACTTGAGGAAGCCAAACTCCTTGGGCAGATTCTGTGTCGTAGTTGGTTTGTTTGAAGTCTCACATGGAAGAACTCCCTACAGGCCCATTAGTGCAAAGTCCATATGAGTGAGTTGCCACTTAATCATTTTAGAAAAATTAATCTCAAGTCAATTAAGAAACCTTTTGTAATTATGACTCCAAAATTGATTTTTGATTTACTAAATGGAAAGGGACTAACCTTCAAACCAAAACCGAATTCAGAGACTAAAAGTTGGTTTATAAAATCAATTTAGAAAAAATATATTTTTCTACTTTTGGCATTAAAATGGATGGGCTCTGTTTAAAAAGGTTTTTATGTATACATAAGCAGGTATAAATGATGCATTAATAGATAGATACAATAATAAATTTGATAGATGACAAAATAATATGGGAAAAATTAAAGAAAGTGATAAAATAATCGAAATGACATAATAAATAGAAATGAGTTCCTTCTCTAGCCATTAAGGTACTAGGAAGGGCCTATAACCCCAATAAGTAAAAATCAATATAAGGCATAAATAAAAGAAAACAAATAATTAAATTAAATTACATCCAAAAATCATATATTCTAAGGATTCCTCATCTATCTTTAGGGCATAGGAAGGGCACACATTTTCCTATAGATAAAAATATTAAGTAATAAACTAAAATACTAATGGAAATAATAATAATGTTTAAATAGCAAAAGTGTAAGAAAATAATAGAAATAACAACAAATTTATAAAGAAAAGTATAAAAACAAAAATTGGCACAATAAACAAAATTTTATAAATTAAAAAGTAAAAAATAAATTAATTTTGGACTTACATCCCTTAGAGATAGGGCATGTCTTTGTATCTCTTTGAAAGAGAATCAAACCCCATTCAGTTTTCCCTTCTTGAAATGGTGGGATTGTTTTGAAAAGTATATTGGTTGGGTGGCTAATTCATTTTAGTTTAGTAACATGATTAACCAGTAGTCCATTAATTCATTTCAATTTTTTGGATCAAGAAAATTTGATTTTGATAATGTGAATTTCCTAGTCAGTTTTAGGAAATGGAAAAAAAAATAAAAGAGAATTGAAATGAGATTAAATGGATTAAAAGATTATACCTTTGCTTTATGGCTTCGAGGAACTTGAAGGATTGAGGACTTGATGAGGCTGGAACGTGTCTCCACAATGACCAAACAAAAATAAAATAAACAAAGAATTTTTTTTTTGGGTGTTGAAAAACTAAAGAGTTGAAATAAAAACTAGTTGTAATCGATTCATGATGTTTTTAGTATGTCTAAAGTGAACTCACCAACAATTCAGTGTCATCCCAAAAGCTTTCTAATAGGTACCTAGAGTGTCCCATTAATAGAAGAATCTGGCTTCAAAAATATGCAAAAAGTGGTGCATGAGCTAGGGGTCGGTGCATCAGCTAGGGGTCGGTGTATGAGCCAAAGGTCTAGAGCATGACTGCTTGGAGCATGTCCTAGAGCACTTGCTCATGTATCAGGCCTTTGGCTCATGAGCAGGATGTTTGGTTCGATTTGATTCAATTTGGTATAGCTTTTGACATTTTTTCAGGTATGTTTCAAGTCCTGTTTAGGCCTAGTTCATGTCCATAAGCTTGTATTGATGAAATGGACTTGTTGGTGCCAACTTAAAGGTTTTTTCCTGAGTTTTTAGGTCCATCTCAATTAATGGATTTGTCTTAATGATATGATCTGGACGTGTATAATTTTTCATATAACTATACAATTTGAATTTTCTTCTGGAGGCCTACTCTCGATGCACCAAAGGGCACTATCCTCTTGACTATCGTTATGTTCTTAGAACTTTAAGTCTGGTTGAGAGCCATGAGGGGATCGGTCCAAAATTAAGGGTTCACACCATCGGAATAACAACCCTAACCAAGACACTAATCTTTGCTAAAACCAAAACACTACTTCTATTATATAATGTATATAATATATTTTAATATAATGTATATAATTATATAATGTATATGATGCTTGCCAAACCATATCACAATTAGACATACCCACTCAATGGGAATCTCCCTCATCTCCCCAACTGGTAAATGGAAGGAATTGGTCATCTCCCACCATCTCTCTACTAATGCAAAAATGAGATTCCTATCAAAGGCACGCAAATAATAAAACTTAATCCAGCCAAGTAGAAGAGCTAGAGCAACTCTAATAGCCACCTCTGCATTTTTTGGTAGAAAATCCTATACAACACTCAATTTCGACTTACTGCCCCTATGGAGGTATTGGTGATCTTATAAGTAAAATTCTACCCCTTTTTAATTTTTATTTGTTATTTTTATGTACTAACATTTTTAAATAAAAAATAATAAAAGGAAATATAAAGTAACAGCATACCATAAGGAATCCAACCAAATTATTATGGGTCGTCACCTCGCTCAATAGCTAGGGGTTGGGGATCATTAGCAAAACCCCATCAACTCCGTCTCCTAAACTAACCATGCTACAAAGATCTCTAGACTCCAAAGTATCCTCCAAATAGGGTAATGGTGTAAATGCCTTTGCCTCAAAAAGCACTATGTCTAACTATGAATACTGTAAGCCCTTATAAACTACGCGAGGCTTCATGGATGTCACAAGCTTTCATGGATTTCTTAAGTGTCTTTGGTATCCTCCAACCTCCTATGGGCCTCACACCCTTTTTATGTATCCTGAGGCCTATAAATAGCTCTTTTGACATAGATTTAAACCATTTTTAAGAGATGCATAGATGCTGGTAAGACTTTATCAGACACTAAAGTTTTGTGAAAATGAATTGTTCTGAAACTAGTTGTCATTGCGATTCAAATTTTTCTCCTAAGCAATTACAAAAATTATTTTTATTTTTATTTATAGTGGAGACATGTTTTGATTTCATCAAACCATCCCATTCCTCCTATTGTGAAGAGTCGCATAGGAAAGGTATTATGTCCTAACTTTACCAATATGTTCTTTTTACTTTTCTTTTCTTTTCCTAAAACTGACTTGGAAATCATTCAAATCATTTTTCAAAATCTGATTTGGAATAAATCCTATTCGGTTAATCTTTTATGGAATAAAATCGATTAGCTTTTGAACCAAAACCCCTTTTTCAAAACAACCCCATCTTCACAAGAAGGGAGAACTATGTAGGATTTGATTCTTATTCAAAGGGATATGTAGGCATGCTTCTTTTAGGTATCCAACTACAAATAATTTTTATTTTTTTTCCTAAATCTAATTTTCATTTATTTTTGTCTGTGGTTCTATTTATTTTTATTATTTTATTATTTCTTATTTTGGTTATGTCTCAGTTACTTTGGCCTTTTATTTGAACTTCATTATCATTCTCCTTTATTTATATTGCAATCCATTGTCTAATAATTGAGGAATATGTATCTTTCCTATGTCTTGTGGCTAAAGGAAAAATTTTCTAATTATTTAATTTTTACTATATATTAATTTTTACTATTTATTTATGTTATGTTTATTTTCATCTTTGTTATATTTACTTGCTCCTTTGGGGATGTGTGCCTTTCCTAATACCTAGATGGTTAGAGGAGGGACTCATGTCGTTATTCTTTTTGATTTACTTTATTTTTGTTTATTACTTTATATTTCACATTTATATCTATCATTTATGGTATACTTGTCATGCATTATTTTTATTGTATATATTATGTTCATGCATCATTATATCATGTTCATACAGATACAAAAATGTTGAAAAATAATGATATTAGTTAATGGTGTCAATTGAGCTGTAATTACACAAATTACAGCAACATAAAAATTAAATTCTATAATTAAAAATGTTACAGAAAATTACAGCAATTTAAAATTTACACAGCAATAAGGAATAGAAATTTACAACTGAACTACATTCAAGGTTAATTCTAAATAGAATTAAATAGTGGATGAACACAAAAATTAGAATTAAGTAATACTGAAACAAATTCAGTTTCAATGATCTCTTTTAATTTCTGCAGGAAAATTTGTTAGTGTACAAATAATTATAAACAAGGAGATAATCAGATAACAACCTGCAAAAAATTATTAGTTAAAATATAAAATAGAATAATATAATGAATATAAAAAAATGAGGGAGAGGAAACTTGAGGCATGATACGATCAGTTTCCTTAAAACATATTCACTACCTATACTTATTGTAGGTTCAAACGATGTCCATTTCCTAGGATACAATGAGCTCAAATTCTATTCCCAGCAATAGCAAAGAAATTCAGCGAACTTTTATAGCGTATGAACTCTAACCAAGATGAATTTAAGAGGAAAATAAGTGCAAACAAGGTGTATTTTCTGTCATAACTTTTAGTGTTTTTGGCACTTTAGTTTAGAGACTCACACAGGTCTCCACGCGACCAGTGCAAAATTCATTTTGCCCCGTGTAGTTTGCTCAGTTTCAGTTCAATAACTGGCATGGTCCATAACCAAATCCATATGGCCCATGCACTGCCTCGTGTGAATCTCTGTTTCTTAGTAACTTTGGTATAGAGATCTGTATGAGCCTAAGGCTTTACTCACATGGCCCATACAAAGACCCATCTATTTCCATTTCTAAGGAAAATGAACAAAAGTTTGGGCTTGTCTAGGCCCATAATTTTTGGACTGGCATTCGTGTACGTAGGACGTGCAGGATAAGTGGAAATTTTGGGGTTTGGGTGGTGGGGTTTTGCACCCCCCCCCCCCCCCCCATCCCCCTGCACGCAAAGAGAGAGCATCTCCCCAAAGGCTTGTTATCCACTATAAAGTGGAAGCCTATATATAAACCAACAAATGGTTTCATCTTTTTCCAATGTGGGATTAAGTCCCATTTCCACCATTTTTGCCATGTTAAGTGAGTAACTTTGTGAGAAAATTTCTCATTCACTATTCCACTATTTTGAACATATAATATATCATTTCGAAGCTCTCATGACATAATTTGTGAAACTTCTGAGACCTACCACTTTTACAAGTGGGTCCCACTCAAAATGTGGCTCAAAAATAGTAAATAATCATGCTATTTTCCAATAATCCCCACATGAATGAAAATTAGGAGCAAAACAAAATAACTCAGTTTTGACACCAAAACATTTTGACTGGATTGAGTTCATCGAATTAAAACCTATATAGGATAGGTAGGTGTTATCCTTTAAACCTCCCCTTGTGAAATATATTTACTTTACTGGCTGATCAGTAGATGTGATGTCCTTGAAATGTTCTACTATTCATGTAAATGATGATATATTACACACATGATTCTTTTCTAACATTATTTTGTTCTCATGGTTATGTTCATTTTGTCACTTAATATTTGCATGGTTCTACAAGAGTTTGTAAGAATTGTGCCCTAAACAATTCCCTTTGAAACGGCCCCATTTCTCTCTCACATAGTTGATTTCTTATGAATCATTAAGAGCATAGCTCAACCACATCTTTATTACATCATTGTTTCATCATGGGAATGGATATGAGGATAATCCCCCAAAGTGATCTAACTAGGTGTCTTACAAGTAAGTTATCCCTTTAAACCTATATCTTAGGATCTCTAGTTAACTAGGTTGGGTTTCTTTTGTAATAACATTTAAATTAATGGGCATTAGTCCCATTCCCCTCAATGACTTCTCTACTAATTCTCTATTTAACCCTTTGGTTAACTAATCCATTATGTTATCCTTTGACTTTACATAGTCAATGGAAATAACTCCATTAGAGGTTAGTTGTCTAATGGTATTATGTCTATGATGAATGTGTCTATACTTACCATTATACATGTTCCTATATGCCCTTCTGATAGTAGATTGAGTGTCATAATGTATGCATATTATTGTCATAGGCTTTGCCCATTTTAGAATACCCACTAGGAAATTTTGAAGCCATTCTACTTCCTCGCCACATTTGTCTAAATTAATGAATTCTGATTCCATTATTAATTGAGCGATTACCATTTGTTTAGAGGATTTCCACGACAAATGTGCACCAGCTAGTGTAAAGACATAGCCACTAGTAGACATTGAATCTTTCATATCTGAGATCCAATTAGCATCGAAATATCCTTTTAATACTTAGGGTTCTCTAGTATAGTGCATCCTATAGTCATGAATGTATCATAGATACCTAAGTCCTCTTGTGTTAGCTTTCTAGTGATCCACACCTAGATTATTCATATATTTACTGAGTTTACTTATTGTATAGGCTAGGTATAGTCTTGTACAACTAGTTAAGTACATTAGACTTCCTATGACTCTAGCATACTTCACTTGGGAAATGCCTTCTCCTCTATTCTTTGATAGATGCATGCTCATATCTAGAGGTGTTCTTGGTACGACTGTATCATCTTTGCTAAATTTACTGAGAATTTTATCTACATAATGAGCTTGGCTCAAACTGAGTCCTTTTGAAGTCCTTGGGATTTTGATTCCCAAAATGACATTAGCAAGACCAGTGTCTTTCATGTCAAATTTGGACTTCAACATATTCTTAGTAGACTTAACCTATGTGCTCATCATTTCTGACAATGAGCATATCATCAATGGAAAGACACAAAATGACATAGCCATTTTCCGTCTCTTTGACATAAACACATTTGTTACATTCATTGATTTTGAAACTACTTGTGATCATCATATGAACAAACTTTTCATGTCATTGTTTTGGTGCTTGTTTCAAGCCACACAAAGATTTCACTAACTTATAGACTTTCTTTTCTTATTCAGGGATAATAAAGCCATCGGGCTATTCCATATAGATTTTCTCATTCAAAACTCCATTTTGGAAAGCCGTTTTTACATCCATTTGACGTATTTCAAGATTTTGCAATGTTGTAATGGCAATTATCATCTGAATGGAGTTTATTCTCATCACATGAGAATACGTATCAAAGTAGTCAAGGCCTTCCTTTTGCCTATAACCTTTAATTACAAGTCTAGCCTTATACTTATCAATTGTTTCATCTGCTTTCATTTTCCTTTTAAAAATCTATTTAAATGGTTTACAACCTGGAGGAAGGTCCACTAACTCCCAAGTATGATTTTGCAAGATGGGTTCAACTTCACTGTTTATTGCCTCTTTCCAAAAAGGGCCTTCAAGTAAAGTTACAGCTAGGGGTGTTCACAAACCATCCAACCCACCCAATCCAAACCAACGCCCACCAATCCATAATAAAAATGTGGTTTAAAAATTATTATGAATTGGATTAGTTTACATATTTTTTTTTAATCTGCACTTTATGGGTTGGATTGATTTTTTTATTTTAAAATCTTTCTATATATATATATAATTTAAAATTTTAATATTAATGAGTGACAAAAGAAAGGAATTTTTATAAAAAAATCTAAAAAATTGAATTTTATTATAAAATACGATGCATTTAGAATCCATAAATACTTTAATAGATAGAAGTTGTAA
>CAOJBK010998820.1:0-12906 GCA_948294925.1 Codiaeum variegatum | reverse complement strand
ACTGAGGCTTCTTTCATGCGGACATCTTCGTGGGATGGTACGTGCTCCATTGTGGGTTGTGGATCTGTGACAGGTTTTTTGGATATTTTTGAAAGGGAAAACGTTACGACGCTTCCCACAGACAGCGCCAATTGATGCCTGCTAGATTTAGACACGCTGAGATGTGACTGTTCTAGTTGATCTGGGACTGGACCTGCACAGAATAACAGATAGTCAGGGGCGCCGGACGTGTTGCCCGGCGGTAACCCTCCGACGCTTAAGTCAGTGAATGGGTAACTCACAGATGGAACAGTATGTTAATATAAGACTTTTTAGAGTAAGTTTCTCGTACCTTATTGTAGTTGTGAACTCATGTATTTATAGGGCGAAAAAGCCCTGTAGACAGGAGCACGTGTTGGCCATAGAGTATTCGTCAGTGTACTGCACCATGTGGCTTATGATACCTGTTGGCTGTATATAGCCGAACTCCGAAGGTTACTAGAGACCCCGAAGGGTGTCCTCGGCTTATACCGAGTTCGATCCGGACTGAGAGTTTAAAGATTTGGCGTGATCTCACCCGGACTTCTTGAAACTGAACCAGATAGAAACAGAGTGGTATCAGGTGCAATTTTAGTCATACTGGTTTTAACTAAACTCCAACATTATTATGTATACTTGTATTGTTGTAGCGAGAAAAACAGTAAATGGCAACTATTAGTGGACAATGATGTGACACATAAGAGTCAATCACATGTATTTAAGATTAATTTGAATTTGTAAGAGGACCCAATCATACGATATTTATTTATAATTCACATAAATTACAAAGTATATTTTTATTAAATCATAGACAATGTAAAAAAAATTATAGGTTCCTATTTATAATGACTCTAAACTACAAGCTATTTTTTAAAAAGATTTTTTGAAATTTAGATATGATGAATATGCATATTTAGTGGTTACTTAAAAATTGAAAATTTTGACTTTTTCTTAAAAATAGACTGGTTGATTAGTGTCCAAATAATTAGTTTAACTTTTATTTTTCTCAAAATTTGAATCCAAATTAGGTAGTTGTAACGCTTCTTAAAACTAAAATTAATATTAAGACCTAATTCATCATTTTTATGTTTGAGTTTAACAAAAAAAAAAAAAAATAATAATAATAAGTCGTGAATCGGATCTATAAGTGTTGAAGGTTATATTCAATGATGAATGAAGGCTTTTAATTAAAGACAAAATTTAGTAGTACTTTTTTTAGGTTTATATTTAAGAGAAACAAATGCAAAAAATTTAGTAGCATTATTTTGGGTTAATTGCACCAATAAATACTGAATTTTTGGGGTGATTTATGAACCACTGGAGCATACTTATTTGAACTTTAGCAAGCTAATTGCATAAAATTAATGTTTAGTATCCAAATTGAAAAACACCCCCAACGTTCAGTGATAGCGTGCCAACTACAACACCCGCATGTGTACGGGTCATATTAAGTAGTAACTGTGTGAATCCCAGTATCTTTCTTCTAAGGGATTAGTCTTTAGGTCAAGAACTAATTCACTATCCTTAACTATTGTCTAGCAATTAATTAAGGATGATTTTTGAACAATTTTAAACTTAAACTTTAAATTTAAACAAAACTACCAAAATTTCAGAGATTTTGCAAGCTTTAGAGAGAAACAACAAGATATCAAGGCGTCTACCGAGATTTTGACTCACTTTAACTAGTTTTGCATGATTTAACAATAACTTAATGAAATTTTATTTAATTATCAATTGGGAATTCCACAAATATAGAAATAGCCATTTCTTAAGAGACTAAATCCTTAATTTCTAAGTAATGGATATGGAATCTCTTTATAAATTTATTCAATTAGAAAAAGCATGAAACACAATGAATATGTGAAACTTTAGGGGTTTATGAGTCTATTTCTAGCAAACACAACAATCCTATGTGCTTAAGAGTGTTCAAAGTCTAATATTTCTATCTCTAGCAAAGAAAAAACAATATAATCATACAAGCAAACATGCCTTTGCAAGTAAAGTTTAGAAATTTAAATCAAAAGCACAAATTGATAAAAGGAAATAACTTTCATTGAGTAATAAGTTTGATTAATCCATGCAAACTGATATAGGACACAAATACTGTAGTTCGAGTTTCCATCACCAGAGTTTGGATCCAAGTGAAAGTAGCCTATCATAAGTCATTCCCCGAACCCCCACTAGACTGGTCCCCTTAACCTTTGGAGTTTGAGACCCAGACTTCAGGGTTCGGAACCTATAAAAGGACAGGTGTCCCTATCAGTCACCAACCCCCGGTCATATCACAGTCCAATCAGAGATACTTTTAAGCCTATCCAACGCTGACACCTGTCCTATGTACATGAGCCCTTTTCTTATAAATACTCTATAGGCATCTCATGCAAGAGAATTGTTCATTAATTCTCATTTTAGAGAGTCTTATTTTTCCCCCCACATTCATTGACTTAAGCATCGGAGGATTCTCGTCGGACATCCGTTCGACACCTTCTGACCTATTCTCTATGCAGGTCATCTCTAGTCCTACCTACCAAAAGGCTTAATCCACAACTTGGAGACATCACAACCTCCATTAATTAGCGCCATTTGTGGGAACGCCAAGTTCTTACATTTCCTCTTCTTTCTTTGAGGGTTGTTACACTAACAATCCTTTCTTCCTTTCATTTTAACCTGCACTAGGAAACTCTCTAAGATGGAATCTACCCACGGGGAAAGTCACAATGGAGACAATAGTCCGCCACTACCCGCTAGCACACCTCAAGCCCTTAGCACACCTGTAAATTCTCAAGCTCCCACTATGGCGGCTTGGAGTAATCTAACCACTTCCGTACAAACCCTTCAAACCATCATTGGACAGACATAAATACCCAATGCCTTAACCTCAAATCCACATCCCACATTACCTCCTACCACCCCAAAGCTTGTGACTACTTTGCAGAACATAGTCACCAACCTTATCCCACTGCTTCCACAACTACAATAAACTGCAATGCGTAACCCACCAATACAAATAGGCAACAACTTGCCTAGAGCAAGTAAAAGATTAAATTTCAATACCCTCATTAATGTAAAGGCAGGGAGAGTACCACCTAGGGGACCCTTAAAAGGGGTAGGATGGGTTAGGTCAGCAATTAAAGTTCTAGAAGGATGTAGAGTGGGAGAAAGAGAAGGAAGAGAGAGAGAGGATAATGAGGAAGGAATGGGAGACAAACTTGTAGGGAGTGAGGCCAAACATAGTAAAAGGAATGATGATAGAAAGAGTATATCACACAAAGTCTCAGAGAGTAGATGGAGACACTCTCATAGGCATAATCATAGAAGGAGGGGACCAAGAGGCTTCAAGTCCCCAGGGGTCAAGAGCTATTTTGAGGGATGAGGTGAGAAGATATGTAAAAGAGATGGTTGGTGCTAAACCTAGACATAGGAGAGATTTCACCCTCAACCTGAAATCTCCATTCACTAAAAGAATTAATGAATTCCAAATGCCAAAAAAATTCAAGCAGCCTCAGATGGGGCAGCCAAGATCTAAAGGCTCATGTGTTGGAATATAAACACCTGGTGGAACTTCAAACTATTAAGGATGAGGCATTTTGCTGACCCTTTAGGAGTACACTAAAAGGAGAAGTGGTGAAGTGGTATGATGGGTTGCCAGTTGGCAGCATAGACTTATTCTGGAGTATGGTGAACCTATTTCTGAACAGGTTCTTCGTGAGCATTCCAATCCCTACACCTATGTAAGCCTTGGAGCAGGTGGAGTAGGGACTAGATGAGTCATTGAGGGACTTCATTGCCTGATTAATAGAGAAATATTAAAAGTGACAGATATTGACAAGCCTCGAGACATCAAAGCTTTACAAAAATGCACGACTCATTAGGGCTACTTCAAAGCACTAGTCTAAAGCTGTCCCATGACATTGAATGAGGCTATGGCCATAGCAGAAGAATACATCAAACAAGATGATGCTTTCAGAGACAGTAGATTCTATAAGAAGAGGAAGCTAGATGAGGGAGGATCGTCCCAGAAAAAAGGCGAGAAAGGAAGACATCTCATATGGAGGAGGAAGAGCAGATGATAAACAAAACTCTCAGCTTAGGCAGACTGATGCACCCCGAAGGGAGAGGTTTGACCCTTCCAAATTTACATCATTAAATGCCAGACCATAAGTGGCATTTGCAGCTTTCCATGATAAATAAATCTGGAGAAGGCTAAGTCCAATTACAAAAGACCCTGAGAAGAGGGATGGGTCTCAATGGTGTAAATTTCACAACACTTATGGGAATACAACAGACAAATGCCAATCGCTCCTATAGGAAATTGAGAGGCTAATCCAGTAAGGATATCTGAAGAACTATATAAAAAATGCTGACCAGGCAGGTTCGGCCAGCCAGTCACAGGAAATACCCCTAGAAGACGGAGCAGCAAGGGATATACACTACCTAATAAGAGGCCCAGAGGAAGCTGCTATGAGCAAGGGGAAAGAGAAGGAGGCAATGCAAACTCATGAACATTCTGAGTTTGTCTTTTACAAAGGCTCCAAGTAATTCATGTGAGTTTCATCTAACAAGCCTACTAGAAAGGCTGAAGCGGTAGTGATTATGGTGGTGGTGGCCAACTTTAGAGTTCGTAGAATCTTTGTAGATATGGGTAGTTTGGTGAATCTACTATCCTGGGAAGCCTTCACACAAATGGGCATAGAGGAGTCAAAGATACAGGCCTTGGAGATCCTAGTCCAAACTTTTGATAAAGCCATCATACCAATAGTGGGCACCATCGAATTGCTAGTGACAGTGGGGAGAGCTTCAAAGGCTGTAGCAGTTATGGCCATCTTCATCATCACTAAACTGCCCATGTCCTATAATATGCTATTGGGAAGACCACTACTGTGGGATGTTGACGCCTCTTTAAGCATCCGAAGGTGTAGGCTCACTATACCACTCCCTGATGGCACAAACCTCCATATATACGGGGATGTAGTCTTGAAAACCACTCTACATATAGTAAGGAAGAGGAAAGTGGTGTCCCTCTAGTTAGAGGAAGTGAACATGATAGAAGCAGCCCTTTAAAAATTTCAAGGGGAGACCAGAGGAGAATTAGTGTAGGAACTTGAGATGTTCTGAGTGGATGAAGGTGACCGACCCTTGCAAATCAATGCTACTTTGAATGAAGTTGAGAATGATTCCGGAAAGAAGTTCTTAGCAAGTAGCTCGTAGATTTCGCATGGGTATCTTCTGACATGCTAGGGATTGATCCAAAAGTTATCACACACAAACTCCATGTAGATCTAATGAACAAGCCTATAAGACAAAAGAAGAGATGTTTTGGCATAGAGAGGCAGGCCTTTATTATTGAAGAGGTAGAGAGGCTAACTAAAATAGGCTTCATTAGAGAAGTGTTATTCCTATATTGGTTAGCTAATGTAGTGCTAGTAAAAAAAAGCTAATGACATTTAAAGGATGTGTGTAGATTTCACCGACCTAAACAAGGCATGCCCTAAAGATTCGTATCCACTGCCTATGATAGATAAGTTAGTAGACTTAATAGCAGGATACAAGTATCTCTCATTGCTAGATGCAAAGAAAGGCTACCACTAGATTCATATGGATGAAGAGGATGAAGAGAATACATCATTCATCATAAAGAAGGAAACATATTGTTATGTGTCTATGCCTTTTGGACTCAAGAATGCTGGGGTAACCTACCAAAGGTTAGTCAATAAGATGTTTAAAAAGCAGCTAGGTAGAAAGTTAGAAGCATATGTGGATGACATGGTGATGAAAATCATGAGCTTTCAGAAGCATATGGAAGATCTAAGAGAAGTATTTGGGGTGATGAATACCTACGGAATAAAGTTGAATCCGGAGAAATGTGCTTTTTTCATTCATATAGGCAAATTCCTAGGATATCAAGTTAGTGAGAAAGGGATTGAACCGAACCTAGACAAGGTCTGAGCCATACTTGAGATGAGCCCCCCACGAAGCGTGAAGGAAGTGTAGAATTTGACAAGTAGACTAGTGGCCTTAAACATGTTCATGTCCAAATTCAAAGAGAAATATCTCCCTTTCATTAAGAAGTTGAGAAAATGCACCTCTTTCAAATGGACAAATGATTGCCATAGGGTAATGGATGACTTAAAAGCCTTCTTAACTTCGGACCAAGTGTTGAGTAGACCCCTCCAAGGGGAAGAGCTTATCATATATCTCTTAGCTTTGCCCTATGCCGTTAGCTCGATGTTAGTAAGAGAAGAGGACGGTCTTTAGAAACTAGTATATTATTTCAGTAAGGTCTTGCAGGGAGCATAACTGAATTACAGTCCCTTGGAGAAGTTAGTATATGCCTTATTGCTTTCTTGCAGGAAATTCAAATTATACATGGAAGTACATCAGGGAGTGGTCATCAATGATAAGCCCCTACAAAAGGTTCTGCATAAGCATAAACTTTTTGAAAGGATGTTATATTGGCAAATGGAACTAGGAGGGTATGGCTTAGAGTACAGACCTTGATCTGTGATCAAGGCTCAAGCCCTAGCGAATTTTATTTCAGAGTGCTCATTCCCAATAGACATACTGGTAGAGAAGGAAACTGACAAAGGGCCTAAAGGCAAAGCCCCTAAGGGGAGGTAGGAGCTATTTGTAGACGGGGCCAATGGCAGAGGAGCTAGCAGAGTGGGCATGGTATTAAAAAATGAAGAAGGGGTGCTAATAGAATTCACTCAGAACTAGAGTTTAATTCCACGAATAACAAATTAGAGTATGAATCCCTCCTCTAAGGTCTTATGGTAGTAAAACACCTACATATGGAGATATTGCGCATATACAGTGACTCACAATCACTTTTGGGACATGTAGAAGGACTTTACAAAGCCAGACACCCGGATATGGTGAAGTACCTGGAAAAAATGGATTTACAATTGAAAAAGAGGAAAGAAAGGGGTATAGAGGTGGAGTTTCAAAAAATCCCTTGAGGGGTGAATAGCAGGGTTAACAGCCTTAGCAAGCTTGTATCATCTCACCCTATGGATATACCAAATAAGGTGTTTTTGGGAGTCCTCGCCAAGCTTGGAACAGAAGAAGACGAAGGTGTTACGGCCACAGACTCAAAACCCTATTGGATGTACTTATTAAAAGAGTACCTGGAAGGGGGAAAGCTCCTCAAAGACCCGAAGCTAGCTAAAAAGATCAAATGGAGAAGCTCACACTTTTCCATATATAATGGGATTCTCTACAAGTGAGTCTTTTCCCTACCATGGATCAGATGTTTAACCCCCATCGAAGTAGAGTATGTGCTGAAGGAGATACATGAAGGCATATCAAGGATGCACATTGGGGGAAAAGCCCTAGCTGCAAAGGCCATCAGGCAGCGGTACTAATGGCCAACCATGAAGGAAGATGTAATGGGGATGATTAGGAAGTGTCAAATGTGTAAGAGGTTCATTAACTTATGTAGTGTCCTAGCAGCAGAGCAAATGCCAATTTATGATCCATAGCCCTTCCTTAAATGAGGGTGAATATAGTAAGGCCTTTTCTAATAACGACATGGTAGAAGAAATTTATCCTGGTAGCGGTGGAATACTTCACCAAATAGGGAGAAGCCGAACCACTGGCAACCATCACAATAGAAAATATGGTAAAATTTTTATGGAAAAATATCATTTGTAGATTCAGGATAGCCTACTAGATAGTAAGAGACAATGGCAAGCAATTTGACAATGCCATGATGAGAGACTTTTATGAAGGCCTCAACTTTAAACAACATTTCTCCTCTATTTCTCCTCCCTAATCTAATGGGAAAATTGAAGTCACCAACCAAACCATCCTTCGAGGGGCTAAAATGAAAACTTGAAGACTGTGAAAGAAACTAGACAGAAGAATTATACCATGTTCTTTGGGCTTACAAAACAACGCTAAAGGAATTAACATGTGAAACACACTTCGCCTTCACCTTTAGAATTGAAGTTGTCCTCCCAGTAGATGTGGGAATGCTTAATGGGAGAGTCCACTACTGCGATGATGAAGAGAATTAACAAGCTAGAAGAATCAACTTAGACCAGCTGGAAGAACTAAGAGAGCAAGTTTCAGTGAAGATAGCAGCCTATAAGAATAAAGTTGCCAATTATTTCATAAAAAAGTACGGAGCATGGTGTTTTAGATAAGAGATCTTGTGATGAGAAGCTTAGAAGCAACAGTGAAGAGAGAAGGTATGGGCAAGTTATTTCCAAATTGGGAAGGTCCATTCATTGTTGAACAAGTCATCAACCCAGCAACTTACAAGTTACGAACCTTGGAGAATAAGGAAGTGGCCCACACATGGAATGTACAACATTTGAAATTATACTACTCATAGCATAAAATAAAAGGCACTCTCTTCTCTACCAATATTTAAGAAAATAAACCAAGCCCAACTTGACTAGAAAAAGACCCTCCTAGAGAGGCACTATGACCTTGACCAGTCAAGGCACCAAGCCCAGCTTGACTGGAAAAAGACCCTCTCAAGGGGGCACTAAGACCTCAATGAGTCGAGAAACTAAGCCCAGCTTGACTAGCAAAAGGCCTTCCTAGGGAGGGCACTAAGCCCAAATTTACTGGTGAAAGACCCTCCAAGGAGAGCGCTAAAACCTCAATGCGTCGAGGCACCAAGCCCAGCTTAACTGGAGAAAGACCCTCTAAGGGGGGCACTGCGACCTTGATGAGCCGAGGTACCAAGCCTAGCTTGACTGGAAAAAGACCTCCCAAGGGGGGCATTAAGACCTCGGCAAGCCAAGGCATTAAGCTCAGTGATAAGCCGAGGCATTAATCTCAGTGATAAGCCAAGGCATCGAGCCTAGCTTTAAAGAAATAAGAAGTCCCCAAGAGAGCAGGGGAACTTTGCTTAAAAACACACAAAAATAATAATGATAAGCAAAACTTAGTCTTGTCAATTTAAAAGAGATACAGAAAGAAAAGAAACAACGCATATACGCAAAAAGAAAATCAGAAAATAAAGATTGAATGGAAGAGTTAAAATATAAGGAAAGTGAGAAAATATACACATTTCATATATCGAAGTGAATGTATTACATAAGTGTTGATTTATGAGAGAAAAGAAAAACAATAAAAATAAAAGGTGAAAACTTAAAAATACAATGATTAAGACTCTAGAGGCCTCGGCGAACTAGCCTCATAATCTAAGCCTCGAAGCACTATGCTGATAGGAAGGATGTCTTCTAGATTTAAGTCAGGATTGGTTGCCAAACTACTGAAAGGGTGGCCATCTAGATTGTCATAAGCAACAGAGATATAGTCTAGAAAGGAAAGATTTGAAAGGCCCATCCCATCTAAATACTCAGATAGTTGAATATTAGGCACTGCATCTTTGGAAGGGAGGAGCGAAACCTGACTCCTCACCTCTGGAAACTTCTCAAATACCACCTCTAAAGCTCAATTGTACCACTCTATGCTACTTTGGACAACTTTAGCACTATGCCAACCCTTGAAGAAGCGAGACTTAATGAACCTCTGTACCTCATTTTGAAGGATTTAAGGTAGCTTGTCTGTTAAAACCTCCATCTTCTTTGAGACGATACTTGCCACTTCACTGGAATTATTAGCCTTATGGGCCAACTTCTCCAACCCCTCTTTAAACCCTGCATTCTATCCTCCAATGCTTCTACCTTTACTGCAGGTATTCAGTACCAGACTCCAAGGCTTGATACTCCTATTGAAGAGCCTCTAGTTCGGTGGTGCGAGCTTGCAGTAACTCCTCCCTCCCAGCTAGTGCTCTTTTCTCCTTATTTAAGACCTCATCTTTCTCTTCGAACTCCCTCTTGATACGGGCAACCTCCTTGTCCAATAAAGATGCCATAGTCTGGCTATCCTTGAGGTCCTTTAAAAGCCCCTCCATATGAGTTGCTACCTTTTGCATTGTCAAATACAAAGAAATTCCAAGTTATTTAAGAAGAAAGAGTGTAAGAAAGACATATATGCATAATAAAAAGAAAGCTTCAAGGTATGGGATATCTGATCATGCTCGATCATGAGCCTTGGAGGTCCAAATGAACCATCACCACCGGAGTGGACAGGAAGATCTTAAAGCATCCCTATGGATAAGTTCCCCCTAAAGGCAAAAGGAATGGAAAGATTCTCCCCACATACATTAATGTGCACTCGCCTGCTTAAGTCGAGGACCTCAGCAGCCCCTTCACCTTTAACCATAGTAGTAGGGATTAACAAAGAGCCCTCGCCCTAGCATTAGCAGTGACTTCAATAGTAGGGTCCTCCATTTTGAGAACCTTCCCTGCAACGATGATGGCCAGGGATAAGTCACCCCCAGATGATATATCTTAGGGTTGAGGGACAACACTAAGGCTTTAGGATAGTCTTATGAGAGACTTCATCGCACCCTGTGCCCTTTGAGTCTCCATCACTTCTTTCAAATCTAGAGCCTCCAGAGCAACACAAAACTTGGGGTAGAAAAAGCTTTAAGAGTGAATGAAGTCGGCTGAGCACTAGTCTTAACCCACTCCACATGTCACTCGGCATCGCCTCCGCTAGCCCCAGCCTCTGAAAATAAAGCTACATAATCAAAATCACATCAAATAAGATACTGATAGGAGATGAGTAAACAAGATCCAATCTTACCTAAGGACTCTTTTTCTAAAGGGAACAAGGGAGGCCTAAACCTCATAGCCGAATGCTTTAAGCGAATGCCCCTTCTCTCCTCAGGTGATTCAGGATGTATGACTTAGAGAGGAGGGATAGTGAAGGCAGGTCTTCACCTATGCCACTCGTCAGCCAACTTTCAAATCACCTTGTGTAAAGGTGAGGATGAAGTAGAAGGGGGAGGGGAAGACTCTACAGAAGAAGATGAAGATGAAGAGGATGAAGTTTCAAATGACATACTATTGTCCTCCATATTTTAATGATTCCAAAACCATTACTGTAGTTATTTGTTTAAATGAAATACATTTGTCCAAATTGCATTTGATTGAGCTTATAATGAACATATTGAATTAATGAATGTTTCTGATACTTAAATAATGCGCTAATACACTTTGGATGTACTAACAATCATTTTAGAATCAAAGTGTTGTTTAAAATGTAGAAAACAAGTGGATACGCCCATATGCATTCACCCATATGAACGTATGCATTATTGGATAGGGCTGTATAGACTCAATTCTATACACCTGTATGCCAGTACAGAATAGTTCTATACTTCTAGGGTAAGTTGGATACACCCATATAGATTCAACTCTATACACCTGTATGCCAGTCCAGTAAAGATTGGGAATCCTACGGTTTTTGGATACGCTCGTATGCACAGGGGAGAATACCCCCATATAGACTCTAATGGCTATTTAATTTCAAACTCAACAACCAGATCCCCTCTGACAGTGACTGAACACAATGACATCATTTGTACAATTTGAACGTTAGAAAAGTGTTTTTGGCCCTAGTTTGGAACAAGTATATAAAGAACATTCAAAAACAAAGTCAAGATATCAAGAATACTATTCCACTGAGATTATTGGCATTTTTTCTTACTCTCTTTGTTCTTCAAGCTCAATCCTTCCAAATTTTCTTAAACCTTTGTACTCATTGTATTCTTTTGGTTTAAGAAATTCTTTAACTACGTTTTCATTTGAATATTCTTATCCTAACTCATTGTAAATAAGTCTTTTGACTTGAAACCCTTGTGAAACACTTGATTGGGAGTAGTTGACTCTAATAATTATATTTGGATGAAATCCTATATAATTAGAAGCTTAGAGGCTTCAAAGTGTAGATAATGGAACCTCAATTAGTTAGATTAAGAGAGTAGACATAGGAAGAGGACTTTGAACCACTATGACTAAACATTCTCTTCTCTTTCTTTATTTACTTGCTATTTATTTTGAATGCTCTATTTTTCTTTATGAATTAGTGGTTTGAAATTGTTTGTTCACACACACAAGTTTCTCAATCACTCTCATTCAGTATTATTGATTATTAATCACTTGAAAAAGTTTTTGAAACATTAAAATTTGATTAATTTGTTGAAAATTTTATAAACAACAATTCACTCCCCCTTTTGGTGTCCATATTTGGGACAACAATTGGTATCTGAGCCTTGCTTCCATTTCTATTAAATCTTACGAATTAAAAAGATAATGATCAAATATGGCAGGTATTAGTGATGCTATCAAGACACCATTTCAAGAGGGACATTATTCCACAAGACCTCCATTGTTCATCGGCTCAAACTATAACCAGTGAAAGGTTCGAATGCGATTCCACATTGGCTCTCAAGGGTATGATTTATGAGAAATCATTAAGAAGGGTCCCTACATTCCTAAAGACTCAAATGGAGAAGTGATAGACCCTAAAGATTGGACTGAAGCCATCAAGAAAAAGGTTCAAAGAAATGATAAGATGATCAACGTTATCTTTTGTGCTCTTAATGAGATGGAGTTCAACTGGGTTTCATCTTATGAAACAACTAAAGAGATATGGGATATCTTTAGAGACACACACATGAGGGCACAAGTAAAGTGAAGTCTTCCAAACTTATCATGCTCTCCGCAAGCTACGAAAACTTCAAGTTTGTGCAAAATAAGATTATTTCGAGTATGTACACAAGATTCACAACCATTATGAATGAACTTAGAGGGCTTGGCAATACTTTTAATAATAGAGATATGGTGGTCAAGATTATTCTACATCTATCAACCAAGTATGACTCCAAGGTGGATGTAATAGAGACATAAAGACAATAGCAATGAAGTAGTGTGCTATGAATGCAAGAAGTCGGGGTATATTAGGCAAGATTGCTACATATACAAGGCTAAGAAGGACAAAGAAAAGAAGAGTACATACAAGAAGAAAAATAAAATATTTGTGGCTTGGAGCGGAAGTGATGATTCGAATGATGATGAA
>CAOJBK010998494.1:0-14645 GCA_948294925.1 Codiaeum variegatum | reverse complement strand
GATTTTTTTAGCAGACTTTAAAGGAAGTACTATCTAATTAATATGGCATTATGACTAAATGTCTTTAACTTGGGTAATTTTTGGTTTGAGCCCTCAATGAGCTTGGCTGGAACAGAACCTCTAAGTTGGTTCTAGGCAATTTTTTGTTATCATTTTATTTGCGGCCTTCACTAATCATGAACTCAGTTAAATTACCAATAAGAGGCAGTGAGGATGCTTTTGTGGATCTCTATTTGCTCTGCATTTGTAGGAAATCTCTCCTGAGCAAAACCAAAAACACCACTCAACTCAAAAAGATAACACATTATGAAGAAGAGATTATTTAATTGCCCTTTCTATGATATTTTATAACTTGATGTAGATTCCAAGAGAAGTAGCAGCCTTGAGATAAGCAAACAGCAATACAAACTGCACTAGCTTTGACAATTATGAGAAAATCTTCCCCATTGTTTAACATAACTTCTATTTAAAGTAATACAAACCAAAAAGAAGTTGGAAAATGATTCTTGTTCTTAAATATTACCTGCAGGAGTCCAAAAGGATATCATCTTTAACATAACTCCAACTGAGGGTATCATCTTTTTGTGCGTTGCCAACCAATTTATACTCATTTTTTACCAACAAAAATAGCTATAGCTTTTTTATATATATATATAATTAAAACAAAACCTCCAAATATTGAGCTAAATTAATAATAGCCTTATTTCATTAAAAACATTCAGTACACTCTTACATAATAGATACAACATGGGATAGAGTAAAACATAATATATTTAGAACTTGTTCCTCCTTTCTGTAATAAATACAACAATAACATAAAATCTCTCATGAAAAGAGGAAAAAGAAACATATAATTTTTAGGCTAAGGATTGACTACAGTAGGAATCAATACGAGGTCTACTTTTCTTTTGATAGTACCTCCCAAAATTTCACTCATATCAAGATTATCTGTAGTTATTCCTTGTGGAAGTTTCCAATCAAAATGATATAGTAAATTTGAAAGGATATACTCCACACTAACCAAACCGAATGTTACTCCAGGACATATCCTCTTTCCAGCACCAAATGGGAGTAATTCAAAATTAGTACCTCTAAAATCGATTGAACTGTCAATAAATCTCTCCGGATAGAACTTATTAGCATTTTTCCAGATATTAGGATCTCTTCCGATTGCCCATGTATTAACGAATATTCTAGTATTAGGAGCAACATCATACCCATTAACATTAGTTTGTTGGCTAGACATTCTTGGAATCAGAGCCCCGGGAGGATGTAACCTGAATGTTTCTTTTACAACTAATCTCAAATATGTTAGTTCATTAAGTCTTGCTTCATCAACATACCCATTTTCACCGAAGAAACTCCTCAATTCTTCCTGTGCTTTTTTCATTGCATCTGGACTCTTAACCAACTCTGCCATCGCCCATTCTATGCTTTTCGAGATTGTGTCACTTCCAGCTCCAAAGCTTTCCTGTAATACTATTTATTATTAATAAATAATCTTAAAAAAAAAAAAAAACACAATCATACTTACAAGAATTGTTCCTTTGATGTTGGCATCGATTATAGGAACATCACCTCCCTTCTGTTGAAGATCTAAAAGAACATCTAAAAGGTTATCAGCTTCTTTCTTTATACCCTTTTTAGCATCCTCTAATCTTTTAGCTCTATGATCATCTACAGTCGATTGAAGAATCTCGTCCATTTCTTTAAACAATTTAGCTAGAACTTTCCTTCCTCCAACAAGGGCATGAAACCATGTAAGTGAAGGAAAAAGATCAGCAATAGTAACCCCATTGGCTCTCACATTAATTGAATCAATAACTCTTAATAAATCTTTTCGTTTTGGAAATTTGTCGTCACCAATAGCATTTCTTGTAATTAAAGTATTTGTTAAATTGACAATACTACGACTCAAATTAACAGGCGAGCCTGCATTTGATTTAAGCAAATTCCTAAGATTCCCAACTTCTTCTTCTCTCACATATCTGAATGAATTAACTCTCTTTGCACTAAGCAATTCTAATGTGCAAAATTTCCTCATTTGTCGCCAATAATCTCCATATGGTGCAAATACAATATCTTGCCTATTGTACATTGCAACTTCGCCGGCGAGAATAAGGGGTCGTTCGGCGAAAATTGGATCCTGAGTCTTCATTACTTCTTTTGCCATTTCTGCTGAAGAAAAAATCAGGAAAGGAACTTGACCAAGTTTAATTTCCATCATAGGTCCATATTTTCTAGCTAGTTCTGTTAGCCGGCGATGAGGTGTATCTCCGGCTAATTGAAGAATGTTGCCTATGAAAGGTAGTTTCCAGGGTCCGGGAGGACGTTTCACATTGTTTTTGCTTTTCAGAGTTTTTGATAATATTAAAATGAAAACAAAGAAGCTAAAAAGGAATGGGACTGAGAGAATCTGGTGTAGATCCATGGTGGGAGGATATAGAGAAATGTGGGTATGAGTGAGAGTGATGAGTATAGTTTAATTCCTTTTATAATGAATTTGTTTGTTAATTTTTTAACAAATCTTCTGAATAAACATAATCAAAAGGAATCTCATGACGTGAGTCATTAAAACCAAACACTACTGCTTATGTAATTCCTAATTAAAAATATTAGCACCCTATCTGCTGGGGTGATTTGTTTATATTTTCACCAGCACCCGTTATTTGACTTTTCAATAAAATGGTCTCAAGGCAAAAAATACTGACCACACAATTCAATATCAAATGTCATCAAAAGTTTTAATGGCCAAAATGCATACAGACAAAAATAAATAAAAATTATTTAGTCGTCAATCTATTTTCACTCCATTCCCGCCTTTTGCCATCTTTTTTCCTGGGTTTTTTTGTCCTTACATCCGTTTTTTTCTTCTGCTTGCTGTGAAAAACGGTGTCGTATTCGTAGAAAGCGTTGCCCAATGGATCATGGACTTAAGCTCCTACCATTTTTAGTTTTCCAATTACAAACTGATTTGGTTATGATCAAGTCTTAATAATAAATTATTTTCCTATAGTATTTGGTAAAAAAGAATAAATAATATTTTCTTATATTGGGTTCATTAAACAAGAATAGATATTGTTGAATGTATTTTTTTTATATTGGCAAAAAAATAATTTTTTTTAACAAGCTCACTATTTCAATTTTTAATAAATACATTAACTTTTATTTTTAAAAATAAAGTAATAAAAATAATTATTTATATGTGGTAGCTGCAAGTGGATCTCTTAAAAAACACTATATTTAAAATACTATGGAGACAATAAATGGTGATTAAAAAATTACTTAGTTTTTTTTAAATTATTTTTTTCTCCTAGCTTTAATTTGTACTTAATTATTATTTGCACTCAAACGAATAATTAAATTATAAGTAATTAATATTTATATTTATATATTTTGAATTCAAATCTTAAAAAGATGACATAAAGTTAAACAATTATTCACTCTCATACTTTCAAAAAGAAAAATAGTTTAAACATAATTTAAATTTCATTATATTAATTAGTTCATTTATTCATCATAATATAAAACATATATTAAGAAAATTTTTATTAGATAAATAAAATTAATTATAAAAATAATATAATTGAAAATAATAATCCTCACTTTTACTTTTACTAGTATAATATAATTGTGCCATTCTATTTTTTAGCCAAAATATAATTGTCTCAAAATACATTATTTCGATTCCACAGGAAACGATAACTAAAAAATTTCAAATATTTTTAAATGATTTACTACATAAAAGAAAAATCAAATAAAGTAAGTTGATTAAAGTTTTTAATTTAACGCTGAATAAAAAATAATATAATAATTTTTTTCCCAATTGATCAGGCACTCTGACTTTCTAGGATCGAACCTTCCTTTTGTTGCACGTCTTCTCCATTCCGCTCACAGTCATGGCCAACCATTGATTGCCAAATCCCCAACTTGCATGACAGCTAGATCCCGAACTCGATTGTGTATGTAGGGATCTCTGAATTTTTCACATGAGCAGCCCTGAAGCCCTTACTCTACCTGCACCTATGCAACCATTGTCCTATGCATAAGCTATTTCATCTAAAACAACAGCAGTTGAGGTTACTCAACCTATGCCAACAAACACGGGCGACTATATTTCAATGAAGATATTGTAGTCTGCTTATGAATGATACTTCAAGCTTAGTGAGTCCTTGCTTATTTTTGGTATCAATAATGGAGATACATCATGGAAAGTTGCCAATTGGAATGAAACACTAAAAAAGATATAGGAATTCATGGATATTGATTTTCCTAGGTAAAGGATATTATCACATTCTCTAGTCCTCTTTATGAAATCAGTTAGCTAAGTTGGCAATTGGTTAGTAATGTTACTTCTATTATTTATGTAGGCAGTTAGAAAAGGCAGGAAAACTCATTTTGTATCTTCTTTTAGACACTTCTTTGATCCTTGTATATTTTTAAATGATTTACTACACAAAAAATCAAATAAAGTAAGTTGATTATAGTTTTTAATTTAACGTTGAATAAAAAATAATATAATAAAGTTTTTCCCAATTGATCAGGCACTCCGACTTTCGAGGATCGAACCTTCCTTTTGTTGCACGTCTTCTCCATTCCGCTCGCAGTCATGGCCAGCCATTGATTGCCAAATCCCCAACTTGCATGATAGCTAGATCTCGAACTCGATTGTGTATGTAGAGATCTCTGAATTTTTCACATGAGCAGCCCTGAAGCCCTTACTCCACCTATACCTATGAAACCATTGTCCTATACATAAGCTGTTTCATCTAAAACAATAACAGTTGAGGTTACTCAACCTATGCCAACAAACACTAGCGACTATATTTCAATGAAGATATTGTAGTCTGCTTATGAATGATACTTCAAGCTTAGTGAGTCCTTGCTTATTTTTGGTACTCAATAAGGGAGTTACATCATGGAAAGTTGCCAATTGGAATGAAACACTAAAAAAGATATAGGAATTCGTGGAGATTGATTTTCCTAGGTAAAGGATATTATCACATTCTCTAGTCCTCTCTATTAAATCAGTTAGCTAAGTTGGAAATTAGTTAGTAATGTTATATCTATTATTTATGTAGGCAGTTAGAAAAGGTAAGAAAACTCATTTTGTATCTTCTTCTAGACACTTCCTTGATCCTTGTATATTTTTAAATGATTTACTACATAAAAAATCAAATAAAGTAAGTTGATTAAAGTTTTTAATTTAACGTTGAATAAAAAATAATATAATAAAGTTTTTCCCAATTGATCAGGCACTCCGACTTTCTAGGATCGAACCTTCCTTCTGTTGCACGTCTTCTCCATACCGCTCATAGTCTTGGCTAGCCATTGATTGCCAAATCCCCAACTTGCATGATAGCTAGATCCCGAAATCGATTGTTATGTAGGGATCTCTGAATTTTTCACTTGAGCAGCCCTAAAGCCCTTACTCCACCTGCACCTATGCAACCATTGTCCTATGCATAAGCTGTTTCATCTAAAACAACAACAGTTGATGTTACTCAACCTATGCCAACAAACACTGGCGACTATATGTCAATGAAGATATTATAGTCTGCTTATGAATGATACTTCAAGCTTAGTGAGTCATTGTTATTTTTGGTTCTCAATAAGGGAGATACATCATGGAAAGTTGCCAATTGGAATGAAACACTAAAAAAGATATAGGAATTCGTGGAGATTGATTTTCCTATGTAAAGGATATTATCACATTCTCTAGTCCTCTTTATGAAATCAGTTAGCTAAGTTGGCAATTGGTTAGTAATGTTATATCTATTATTTATGTAGGCAGTTAGAAAAGGCAGGAAAACTCATTTTGTATCTTCTTCTAGACACTTCTTTGATCCTTGTATATATAAACATTAATGTACATAAGTGTGAATCCTAAATTTTACACCATTAAATTTGGCCCATTAATACAAGCCCATTATTTCAAACCGCTCTAAAATCGGACCTCAAATAGACCTAGAAAATCCAAAAACCAAACTGATCGGGTCCAAAAAAAATCAAGACTAGATTGGCAGGCCCAAATGCACGAGAGCTAGAGACCCAGATGTGTACTTCTGGTCCAAACACGCATGTTCGGTCTAAACGTGCACATTTAGCACAAATGCAACCCATGTGTTTCGGTTTTTCCAGATTATTTGATTCTGTTTTCTATAAATATGACCATTTGGATAAGTTTCACGAGAGCTTTTTCAGAACACTTTCAGACTTTTACAAACACTCACAGACTTACCAATTCAACTCCAAACACTCCCAAACACTCTTTAGACACCAAAATTTGCACTAAACAAATCTAAAAACACGAAAAACACTCAACTTTCACCAAAGATGTTCATTTTCTAATCAGTCATCTGATTCAGTTTTCATTAGTTCAATCCAGACATACACTTATCAGTACTCTTCGAGCACAGCAGAGACAAGGTCTAGGTTCATTAATCCTTCCGAGAAACTAGTCTCGAAATCTTGAAAGCCAAAGGTAAATATGATACAATATGTTTTAATTCCTTTTGGTTTTAAATTAAGTCCTTTAAATATGAAATAAGGCATTTTTCATAACAATTGAATTCTTTTTTTTTCCTAAAATGAACTGAACTAAAGCCTTAAAATGAAATTAGGCAATAACATTATCAAAAATCATTTATTTATTAATCAAAATCTTAAATTGATTAATAACCTATTTAATTAATTGTTCTATCAATTAAAACAAAATAGCTTCTGAACTAACCAAACCACCACTCACTATTTTTTAGAATAGTCCAACCCTAGCGTAGGGTTTGATTCCATTCAACAGGATACACCGACAAGCATTTTAACGGCTTCAACTCCAAAATTGTATTTTTCTCTATATTTTTCCATTTTTTTTATTATTTTTATTTTATTTATTTATTTTTGCTATTTTTGTTATTGTATTTTAAGCCATTGTTTGTACTATTTTTTTTTCAATTTTCTATATAGATTTGTATTTGTATTGGGGAATGTTTGCCTTTCGCAGATCCATCTAGACTAGACAAAGGATCCCCTATGTTGTATTATTTTTCAACATAATTATTTTATTGTTTTCCTTGAGGATATGTACCTTCCCTAGAACCCACAGTGGGTTAGAGGAGGGACCCCTATTTTTTTCCGCTTTTATTGCATTTCTTTCATTTTCAAGCATTCATATTATACCATGTTCTTGCATCATAACTTGGCATATTAATAGTTGTTCACACATCATGTGATATGCCATGCATACACAAGAATAAGTTTTTTTTTTAATCCAAAATCGCACATTTTCATAAGCCAAAACTTGTTTAGAAATGGAAAATCTTTTTCTAAAATATTTTTTATTAGATCACAAATCCCCGAACCTATGTATAGTTCGAGGGTCAACCTTTTCTATATTAGGTAAGATAATTAGATTTTTCTTAAAAATGGAGTTTTACAATATGGTTTCTTAATCGCCTAAGGAAAATTTTTTTTCTTAAAGATTAAGTGGCGACTCTTAACACATCACATATGCACATACCAACGGACACATGTAGAGTGTTCAAATATGGGATCTGGCCACAAATTTGACGCCATGCACAATTTGACCCCGCGTGTTTGGTTTCCTCGAGCCATAAACTCGAAGGCACGCTGGGAAATCTCGCGAGCTTCGGACGGGGCCTCACAGCTGGCGACTCCATTAGGGACATTTGGAAACTGATTCAAACATAGGTGGATTATTTTCTAATAAAAAAACCTATTGGCTTGAGATTGTATGAAAGTAGGTTTCATGCACCACTTCACACGCTCCTTAACTTAGGAAAACTCGGATAAAGAGTAACTTGGAGTGAGCTTCCCTCTTTGGGATTGCTTTACCAATAGTGAAATCATTAAATTCCAAGGCATACCCTCCAATCCTTTCGGTTGGGGTGACGAGATTGCACGTAACCTTTGGACCCACACGAACCTCTTTAGTTCATATCTTGTTAGGTATATCGCACCTCTAGTCTCTATTGAACCTTTAATCTACCTAGCCTTTAGGTAATGATTAGAGTTGGCCTTAGGTCCCCCTAAACTCTGATTATGACGATCATCATGAAACCTTTTTAATTTATGCATACATGTTTGCATGCATTATGACATCCACAAATCTGAATTTGAACAAAGAGAATTGTTCTAGACTAAGTTTCCTAAAAAAACTTACCCTTTTTCATACCTGCTTGCTTGTTACTAGCCCTACCTCTTTCAAATAAAGCTGATACCCTACTTTTTTCCTGTCCTAGAGGTCAACTTGTCCAATATTGAAGACAACACTTCCCTCAACCTTACTTCTAATGCCACTAGTTCTCCTTCACTTCCCTCTGCTCCATTGGCTCCTCCGGTTGATGTTGCAACCATGCTGGCTGAGATCCTCAGAAAATAAGATGAGGCTTTGAAAACACAATAAGAGACTCTGACTGCAATGATGCAAGCCCAAGAGCAGGCCATTATGGGTAAAGTCCAAGCCATGCTAACCCAGCTTGGAGTTTAATTTTTCAACCATACCTCTACCTCTAAGAAGGAACCTTTAACTGATGAGGTAATTGTCATGACTCCCCAAGCTGAACGTGAAGCCACTACTCAGGCTACCCCTACTAAGGATCCTTTCTCAAAAAGGATCCAAGATGATCCATTTGTGAAAGACATGATGGAAATATATGAGGACATGCAGAAGACTTTAAATGCCCTCAAGAAGAAAGAAATTTCCCAAGATGTGAAAGCCCTGAGTCTTTTCTCCAATGCCAAGCTCCCATAAAAGTTCCAGATGCCAAAATTTGAGAGGTTTGCTAGCACTTCTTACCCTAACACCTACCTGAGGATTTATGATGGGACACTTTGCCCCTTTGACATTGAAGGCGATCTCTTTGCTCAACTCTTCCAACAGTTGCTTACTAGTGTGGCTTTAAGTTGGCTTATTAATTTAGATGACTCCAAGAAATTGACATGGAAGTCTATTTGTAATGAATTTGTAAAGCAGTATTCTTATAATCAAAAGATTGATATTAAGAAAAAAGACTTAGAAATAACTAAACAATTGCCTAAAGAAACTTTCTCCACTTTCATAGCTAGATGGAGGAAGAAAGCCTCCCAAATGGTAAACCGGCCATCAGAATATGAACAAATTTACATCATTGTAAAAAATTTACTACCTATGTATAGAGATGAATTGTTGAAATAATACCTCCCTAACTTTAAAGCATTGATGAATGTAGGCACTCACCTCGAAGATGAGCTTGAATCTAGCCTCCTCAAGGATGAAAACAGGACCTTATCCTCCCCCTGCAAAAAGACTAATAGTACTCAAAAGAAAGGCGAGATCAATGCAATCTCAGCCCGTAAACCTATCTAAATCAAATGAAGGGAATTGTCCAATTTAAGAGGATTAACAATGAGCTATCTCCTGAAGCAATGCTTAGAAAATGGTGCATTCCAACCTTTGGAACCTAAACCCATTCTAAACCGTTTACTGAAGAACTTTAACATGTCTGAAAGGTGTGATTACCATTAAGGGCCAAGCCACAAAATTGATAATTACAAGGCCCTCAAGCACAAGATCCAAGATCTAATTAATGCTAAGGATATCTTACTACCAACTGCAAACATTGGTACAAATCCTCTACCTGAGCACGATGCGAATGCATTCTTAATTGAGTTTGATGAAGGGAACTCAACACACCTTATCACTAATGCTATGCCATTGAGTAATTTCCATTACAATGGAGAGGACCTACTTTCCATAAGGAAGTCCTTCTCCCTAAATTACTCTCTTCCAGTTGGACAACCTTCCTTAGGGAGGTCAATCCCTGATGATTATTGTTGTGTCATCCTTGACCTAAGAAACTTGGGAACTAAAATAGATGCTATCACCAGAAGTGGGAGAATAACACAGGCAGCCACTACTTCTCCATCTATAGTCGACCTTCGGCTCAAAACAAGGGGACTCCTGAACCTGAAGAGGATCCCATACTCAAACAACTAAAACAGACCTAGGCTAATATTTCTATATGAAGCCTTCTCATATCATTGTACCCTCATCGCCAAGCTTTTGTAAGATGTTGAGCTAGTGTCAGACTTCACCTGACATATCTTTTAAAACTCTAATTGCTTTAATCACAAGCTCTACAATGGGGGCAACAATCTCATTCTCTAAAAATGAGATCCTACCTAGAGGTCCTCATAAAGATGCCCTTTACATCACTGTCATTAAAAGGGAGAAAACTATCCCGATGATGTTAGTAGATAATGAGTCTGTACTCTATGTCTGCCTGCTAAAAGTTGCAAGTTGCTTGGGGCTAAGTGCTACTGATTTTACCCCTTCTGACTAAATAATAGGGGTTTATGACAACTCGAAAAGAGAAGTTCTCTGGGTGGCAACTCTGATGATCACCATGGGCCCAACCAACTTCAAGATATCGTTTCAAGTTATTAATGTGCCATAATAATTTAACTTACTTGTGAGAAGACTTTAGATTCATTAAGCAAAGGTTGTCCATTAACTCTCCATCAAAGGGTTAAGTTTCCACTGAAAAATGGGATTGTAACTATCAAGGCTGATATGTCTGACAAATTTGAAGACCTAGACAATGTACCTTTACTTGAGATTCAGCCTAAGTTGCCATCATATTCTTTATTTGGCTTCTCACTTGTCCAATTTATTGAGACTGCGAAAGAGTTGAAAGAGCCAATCTCTCTGAACTTTGATTCATATTGTAACCTAATTATTGGGAATATCCTCAAGCATATGGCCTATTTTCTTAGCATGGGCCTAGCTAAAAGTCAACTAGGGATGGAGGCCTTCAATGAGTTCCCTTCCTCCATCCCACCTTTTTGTTTGGGATACAAACCTACTGAAGAAGAAATTGAGGAGGCAAAACCTTAAGCAAGAGAAAGGTCCTTAATTTCTAGCAAAGGAGGTGAAGTTAACTATCCCTAATACCATATTTCAGAACCCTCAATGGCTATTTTTTCAAAGAAGGAGAGATAGTTCCTTATTGTGATTTTTTCGAACCATGGAATTCCCTATGACTGGCACTAGAATTCATAAATTTGAGCTATTCTCTGATGTGAAGTTAACCACTGAAGACTTCCAGCACATATACTTTCTAGGCAATGACTATGAGGAAAATATGGAAGCTAGCCTCTTTAGCAAGATAGCCTTTATGACAGATAAGGAGAAAAAAGTTTACCTCTCCACCTTAATCAAGCCTACTATTTGGAAGCTCAAAAATTAGCATTATGAAGAGAGCCCTGCTATTGAGTCTGAATTAGAAACTTAGTTTAAGTATGAGTCTAGTATTGAGTCTGAGTCCTCTTCTTCTTGTGACTCTGATTTTGATGTAACTGGTTCATCAAGTTTTAATTATGAACTTGATGTAATCGTGGACCTCTCCCCAATTTCAATCAATATGACTACCAAATTTTCTTGTTACGAGTTTGTCTCTTTATTTTCTTTTGATCTTCTAATTGATGAATATGACCTCAATAAAAAAAAAGAGAGAGAATAAAATAGACAAAATAAAAGATGCAGTTAAAGAGCCCATATATACTGGCACTCATGACATGCTTAAAAATTATATACATTGAATATGCATGCTCGAACAAAAAGGACACTAAATTTGCCATTTAAAGATTCGAAGACTACTTCACTTGGAAACCCAATGACATGACCAGACTCGATCCAAGCATCGCCATCCATAAGATTCTAACATATACAGATTACAAGCTTATTAAACAGAAGCTTAAGTGCATGAAGCCAACCTGGTCCATTCTGATCAAGGAAGAAGTGGCTAAGTAATTCTCTCACAACTTCATTGAACTAATAACCTATCCATCTTGGTTGGCTAACATTATCCTAGTACTGAAGAAAGATGGAAAGTTAGAATGTGTGTAGATTATTGAGATTTGAACAAAATATGCCCTAAGGATGATTTTCCACTACCCCACATAGACCTTCTAGTTGATGCATTAGCTAGCTAAGAGATGGTGCCTTTAACCGATCTGGCCGCAGAGTATAACCAAATCCTAGTTCATCCTCCAGATAAGGAGAAGATGTCCTTTATTACAGAGTATGGAACTTACAGTTACAAAATAATCCCATTTGGGTTGAAAAATGCTGGAACTACCTACCAAAGGATGGCACCACAATCTTCCATGACATGATGCACAGAGAAGTGGAAGCATATGTAGACGACATGGTTATTAAAGGTGCTACTACCGAATAGCATCTGAATGTATTGAAGAAGTTCTTCCTTAGACTTCGACAGTATGGCCTCAAATTGAACCCCAACAAGTGAATATTTGGAGCCACCTCTAGAGTATTCCTCGGATACATAGTTAGTAAGAAAGGGATTGAAGTCAATCTAGCCCAGTCCAAAGCTATTATCGACATCCTGCATCATAAAACTTAAAAAAGAGATAAGGGGCTTCTTGAGTCATCTTCAATACATCAGTCGATTCATCAACCAGTTAGCGGACACTTGTAGTCCCATTTTTAACTTGTTGAAGAAGAATTCCTCTGAACAGTGGAATGAGGAATGCCAACAAACCTTTGAAAAGATCAAACAGTACCTCCTGAATTCGCTGGTGCTACAACCTCTTAGGCCTGATAAGCCATTACTACTATACTTGACAGTTACTAATGAAGTTATGGGGGAAATGCTGGCACAAAGAGGATTTTGACTCATGAGCTCAAGTATGCTAGATCGAAAAGTTTTGCGTATCTCTAGTATGAGTATGCCACAAACTAAGGCATTATATGGGGGTGTACACCACACATGTCCTCAGTGATTAGAGTCCACTAAAATACCTTATGGAAAAGCCTATCCTAGACAACAAAATGGCTTAATGGAAACTGTACTTTGATGGAGCGGTAATTCACAAGGGTTATGGTGTCGGGATGGTGTTCCTTACACCTAACACTAAAAGTTTACCTCTGGCGATCAAGCTGGATTTTGAGGTAACAAATAATGAAGCTGAATATGAAGCATGTGTATCTAGATTGGAATCAGCCTTTCATATCATTATCAGAAATTTAAAAGTTTATAATGACTCCAATCTCATTATCTCCCAAGACTTGGGAAAATGGAAGATCAAGAAGGAGTGATTGGTTCCTTACCATAGGTGCCTCGAAGAGTTAGCCAACAACTTTGATGTCTTATGCTTTCATTATCTGCCAAGAACTCAAAACAGGTTCACTGATGCATTAGCAACCCTCGCACCTATGATAGAAATATTTGATGGGTTCATTATTTGTCTTATTTCAGTAAGCATCAAGCACCAACCAAGCATTTTGGTTTAGTGAATGAATATTCAAGAAACTAAAGAGAAACTTTGGTACTGGGACATCTACTTATATCTCACAATAGGAGAATATCTTGAAAGTTCCTCTAAATCAGAAAGGGGAACTATAAGGGAATTGGCTAGTGGATACATACCAAGAGGGGACATCCTCTATAAAAAAAACCTGGAATGGCATCCACTTGAGGTGCAGTTCTAATGAAGAAGCTAACAAAATCATTGAGAAGATCCATGGTGGGACAGATGCACCTACATGAATGGATGGGCTCTATCCCGTGAGATTATAAACCAAGTATACTATTGGTTAATCATGAATAGACATTGTCCACAGTTTTCTCGGAGGTGCCCCAAGTCTCAAGAATATACTAAGATTTAAAAGCTCCCATCATCTCCACTAAATCCAATCTCCACTCCTTGGTCCTTTATAGTTTGGGGTATTGACATCCTTAGTAAAATCTCATTAAAGTCATTTGCTAGCCATGAGTGTATCTTGGTTTTATTGACTACTTCACCAAGTGGGTTAAAGCTACACCTTACCAAACCTTGGACTCAAAGAAGGTGATCCAATTCATCAAAATGAACATAATTACTAGAGATAGTGTCCTATATGAAATCATCTCAGACAAAGGATCTCATTTTAAGAAGGAGGTAGTTGCTGTTCTAAAGAAGGAAAAGATGGAACATCATAGGTCTTCCTCTCAAACTAATGGTACATTCGAGGTTTCCAGCAAAGCACTGAATAACATGCTTCAGAAGATGATCAACAATCATAAAGCTTGGCATCTGCATTTGCCAAGTGCCCTCCTTATCTATAGAATAACCTACAAATTGGCTACTAGAGCCACACCCTATGTATTGGTCTATGGAGTAGAAGTAGTCCTTCCCATAGAGCTAGAAATTCAGACAGCTAGAGTTCTTCAAGAAGCCCAAATTTCTGAACTTGACTAGCAATAGGCCTACTATGACCATTTTAACCCAATCGATGAGAAAAGGATGGAAGCACTGCACTACACCCAAAATTATTCGATTAGGCTTGCCAAACATTTCAGCAAAAGGGTTCGGAGTCGTAATCTTCAGGAAGGCGATTTGGTCCTTAAAGAACTAGGTCATTTAACTAAATATAAAGACTCTAAGGTTAGAGAACATGGTGATCCTAGATAGGAAGTGAACCTACTCTAACTTTTGAATCTTGAATCAAAGGCAGAAGTGATTAGATCACCCTTTGTTAGACAAAGTGGTAGTGCAAAATAAATTTCTTGAATTCATACATGAGATGTATGTGATCTATTTAGAGAAATAGATTAAGGAGGGTATCTATGTTTCATCCCATTTAC